>JBAMJV010002017.1:0-32117 GCA_037951105.1 Echinarachnius parma | reverse complement strand
CGCTATTGCCGATTGGCATCGTGTTTGTAAGTGCATCGACGACAAAATGCGACAACTTCAATTTAGCTGCGGTTATACAACGCGCAATGGCTGTACAGCCGTGTATACACGTCGCGCAGTCATCTAATTACCCCACGAACCGTAGTTTATTTGCATAGCTCACTGACCTGCTGACCATCGTCTCTGGTCACTATATATTCGCCCTACCGTACACGATACTATAATTGCGCCAGCTTATGGTAAGATGTATTAAGTCCGCGAGCTCACATGCTTTGTACACAGCTGAGTAAAGCGGGGTGGACAATGGTGGAGCAGGGGAGTTTTATACAATCTCGACATCTTGCGGTAAGATGATTGTATTATGCCATCCGCGAAGAGAAGACGCCTGGGGGTGGAGGGGGGGGGGGGTATCTGCTAATTTATTATGCAATGCATGTATTGACGGCTACTATTCCCTTCAACCATGGAACTCCCATATCCTTGCTTCAACGGAATATATCATCGGGTTTCACAAGAATATGACAAAATGTATACGCCGGAGAACTTAGATTGGATATGAAAAGTTTATGGGATGCATAGACGGCTACTATTCCCTTCAAAGGAATATATCATCGGGTTTCACAAGAATATGACAAAATGTATACGCCGGAGAACTTAGATTGGATATGAAACGTTCATGGGACACGACGGGTAATGTGTCATGCAGGCAATTGGAGTCGCGGGGGGGGGGGGGGGGGGGAGGGGGGGGGGGGTTCAACGGCGAAGCTACGGTATATTAGCAAGTACACGAACATAGTGTACTGTATCTAATTTAATACAAGCGGAACAAATTATGGACTCTATAAAATATGGGGGATAATTGAATAACTTTCCATGGGTACTAAACCATTATGATTTTGTTATACATTGGCCCGATATCGTTGGACGGGACCCTAATGCGTCGGGGCCCCGTCCAACGACGGGTTGTGGGGCGGGATTGAGTCGCCCGTGTTTATTTTGTCTTATACTATTTAAATTATGACTCTGGGAATAGTAAAGATTTAAAGTATCGTTATGTCATCATCGCCTATTCTCACAAAAACCCGCGGATTTCCGCGGGTACAGCTAGTCTACACTCAGTAATACTCTAACGCTACGAGGGGGGTCGCCCGTGCGTTTCCAATGGCCGTTTCTAAAACCACATCTCCTCTTTTCCCGGCGCTCCTCGATCGCCGCGACCCGGACGGGTCGACGGGCCGGGTCTCGGAGATGCTCCCGTAGGCATTCCCGACTCCTGGCGTGGTCGAGATCGGCGTCCAGACGGCCCCGAAGTTCGTCTAATTTATTCATTATTCATGACGCTCATGACGCCGCGAGTCACCATCGATTTGATAGAGTCGCGTGGATAAGTACTAGCCATCATTCCCGCGCGACCGAGCTTCTCTTTTCGTTGAGCGCCACCCTTTCGCCGGATTTGTAGATATCGGGCTTATGAATAATCATGAGGTAGGGTTTCGGACGCTCTCGCCAAGGCTGTATTGACACAGTTAATTGGTCTTGTGGTCAGTTTATACACTGAATCGCGCTCATAAAATTGCGTGGATATACGCTACCTATGCCGTGGCGTGCAAGGGAGCAACATTAACACCGAGCGCATTCCAGTCGACTGATTAGAACATCTGTGGCCTTCAGGGCCGGGGTCCTCGGTAGAGAGAGATTATTTACTTAGCGATTAGTCTCTGGGTTTCGACACTGGTTTGTGGTGAGTTTCCACACTGAATCGCGCTCATAAAATTGCATGGATATAGGCTACCTATGCCGTGGCGTGCAAGAGAGCTACATTAACACCGAGCGCATTCCAGTCGACTGATTGGAACGTATGTGGCCTTCAGGGCCGGGGTCCCTCGGTAGAGAGAGATTATTTACATAGCGATTAGTCCTGGCGGGTTTCGACACTGAATTGATAACATGTGGACAGTGAGTACCGATTTAACCACGAAGCAGATCGCTACACTATTTACTTGATAAATGAGATAGCGTGGCAAATCCGAGGATATTTGTTTGGTCGATGGTGAAGCGAGTTTTACAAATGGAAGGGGAAACTAAAGACATTTTGTACACGGAGCTGTGACTATTAATTTTTAGTAGGTTTTGAGGATTTTCATGCGAATTCGGTTTACTGGTATCACCCGTTTATGAACAGCAAACTCAATTATATCTTGCAAGAGTAGTCAATAATAATTGAGGTAATTAGATACTCCTTGCTTTCAAAGAAATGGGAACAGGCGGCTGGCTGAAATACTCATTCGGAGTGGAAATGAGCACATTATGTGCAGAAACGATGTCAATGTGTATCCATTAACCGAGGTAATAATAATCGTGTATGAGCTATGAGCCTTGCTATGAGCTACGGGAATAGCGCTATATAAATCACAGTTATTATTATTATTATCATTTTAATTTGGTTATATAACTGATTATACTATGTTTGGTATTATTTTGTTGTAGAGAACGGGTGAGATGATTCAATATTGTAATTTGTATTATTTATTCTTAATTATTCTAACTTATATCCAATACCGCGTGCATTAGTGATTATTCACGGGGTGACTGCATTAAAACAAAAATAAATGATGGTTGACAGGATAAAAAATGCTTTTCTCTCGAAGCTTAATTGCTCCTGAGAAATGACGCAATTGATATCTTTATACTATTCAAGCACTTGAAAAAAAGAAAAGGATGGGGTCTTGAATTCACTTTGTATTCTAACGAATAATAATCAATGCATTTAGATACTCTCGGCTTCAGAGAAATGGGAACGGGTTTCATTAGCACTGTGTGAGCCTAACAGTACAGGCGACTTGCTGGAATACTCCCTTCGAAGGTGGAAAATGTGCATTCCTTTTGATTTATAAACAAAACAAAATAAGGCTGACAGGATAAAGAAATGTTTAGAGTTTTCTCCGGGAGCCGGTGTTACTCAAGAAATGACGGAATTTATAATATTTGTACAATATTCACTAACTTAAACAAGAGGAAAAAGATGGGGTTTTGAGTATCAAATTATACATGTTTCATATTTAATTGAATTTAAACAAATCTGTTCTGATAACCGTCATTCTGCGATAAGATTTTGAGACCGAGACCAAGACAATAATTGGTTAATTTATGTACAACGGGGATGTTGGTGATAAGCAGGGGCGCCGGGGGATGTTACTGTTTTCCACCGTGGGCGGGGGGGGGGGGGTATCGCCCAAAATAGGGGAGGGGTATTCTTGCCCAAATTACGGGTGTGTGTGCGGGGTGGGGGGGGGGGGGGGGAGAGATAACATAACGTACTTTTTATTTGAAAGCAGGTAGTCATGAGGGGGAGGGCTACTTTACAAAATGCATCGTTGACCGAGAACACTTGATGGGGGGGGGGGGGGGGGGAAGCAGGTAGGCGGGGGGGGGGGGGGGGGGGTAACTGTTTTCCGAGGCTTTCTATTAGGCGGGGAACGGGGTATCCATCACCAATAATAGAGGGTGCTTAATTATCGGCCGAAATTGGGTGGAGGGGTTCACCGTTTCGCGGGTGTATTGTGTAAGTTGGGAATGGGGGGGGGGGGGGGGGTGTTCCATCCCATATAATTGTATCAAAATGGTTTAAACTACAGTTTGATAGAATAAACAGCAACAAATTAGCTATAAGTACGTGTATAAATCTAGGGATAGGTTCAGTATTAGTATCATTGTTATAATTTGGTTATATAACTGATTATAATATGTTTGGTTTTATTTTGTTGTAAGGAACTGTTGATACAATACAATGCATGGTTTTGATTATTCTTAATCTTCTGAATTATTTCCAATACCGTGTGCATAAGTGATGATTTTCACGGGGTGATTGCGGACCCATTTTGATATATAATGCAGCAAACAACTAAACAAAAGAGGTTTACAGGATAAAGAAATGATACAAATTTTCCCCGGGAGCTTGCTCCTCAAGAAATTACGCAATTTATATCTGTATGATATTCAAGCACTTGAAAAAAAGGTGAGGTCTGGAATTATCAAATTATACAAGTATCCAAACGGATATGTGTTATGATAAAACTGTTTTGCGACACGATAATAGGGGAGAGGTTTAATTCCCCCTCCCCCGTCCCCTCTCCCCCCCCCCCAAAAAAAAAAAAATAAAAAAAAAATAATAATAATAATAAATAAATAAATTTAAAAAGGGGGGAGATAACCGTTCGCAGGTTTTTATTATGTAACAGCTCAAAATATACCAGTTTTAAAAAATACACAATGATCTCTTCATTGTACCAATACTTCATTTGGAGATCGTCGTGCAGTTTGTGATACAAGCTCAATATTTGACACAGAGACCAATAATGCGTCACAATCCGTTCATTTTGCGTTACAAGCGACGAAATAACCATAAATATAGCTTTAAAGGACAAGTAACACCTCAAAAAAGCAAAATGGCTGCCGCAGCAAAGAGCGCCCGTTTAACGGGCGCCAACAGCTAGTCTATTATATTAATACGGTAAGCTTCAAACCCCGAAATGGTTCCCACTCGAGATATCCTCACCCCGAGGATTCGGCGACTTCCCGACCGTCGCGATCGAAGGATATACGTTTTGCGGAGGACAATAAGGCATTCCGAGTCGCTCCCGCCCCGTGGTCGTCGTCCAGATCGAAGAAAAGGGAAAGTCAGCAATGTCAATTGCCCGTTTAAGACGCCGAGCATTGACTAACGATTTATCGCCGTAAAAGTATTTGTAAGAATATAAATTGGAGTAGATAAAACAAATAATATATCGAGAAACCATTTTAGATATAACACGTTGCGAAACTACCCAGGTTTTGATAAATATCAATATTTATATTACGCGGATGGTATGCTAATGATCGCTATTGCCGATTGGCATCGTGTTTGTAAGTGCATCGACGACAAAATGCGACAACTTCAATTTAGCTGCGGTTATACAACGCGCAATGGCTGTACAGCCGTGTATACACGTCGCGCAGTCATCTAATTACCCCACCGAACCGTAGTTTATTTGCATAGCTCACTGACCTGCTGACCATCGTCTCTGGTCACTATATATTCGCCATACCGTACACGATACTATAATTGCGCCAGCTTATGGTAAGATGTATTAAGTCCGCGAGCTCACATGCTTTGTACACAGCTGAGTGGGCGTGCAAAGTGCATTGAAGTGAATAAAGCGGGGTGGACAATGGTGGAGCAGGGGAGTTTTATATCTTGCGACATCTTGCGGTAAGATGATTGTATTATGCCATCCGCGAAGAGAAGACGCCTGGGGGTGGGGGGGGGGGGGGTATCTGCTCATTTATTATGCAATGCATGTATTGACGGCTACTATTCCCTTCAACCATGGAACTCCATATCCTTGCTTCAACGGAATATATCATCGGGTTTCACAATAATATGACAAAATGTATACGCCGGAGAACTTAGATTGGATATGAAAAGTTTATGGGATGCATAGACGGCTACTATTCCCTTCAAAGGAATATATCATCGGGTTTCACAAGAATATGACAAAATGTATACGCCGGAGAACTTAGATTGGATATGAAACGTTCATGGGACACGACGGGTTATGTGTCATGCAGGCAATTGGAGTCGCGGGGGGGGGGGGGGGGGGGGTTCAACGGCGAAGCTACTGTATATTAGCAAGTACACGAACATAGTGTACTGTATCTAATTTAATACAAGCGGAACAAATTATGGACTCTATAAAATATGGGGGATAATTGAATAACTTTCCATGGGTACTAAACCATTATGATTTTGTTATACATTGGCCTGATATCGTTGGACGGGACCCTAATGCGTCGGGGCCCCGTCCAACGACGGGTTGTGGGGCGGGATTGAGTCGCCCGTGTTTATTTTGTCTTATACTATTTAAATTATGACTCTGGGAATAGTAAAGATTTAAAGTATCGTTATGTCATCATCGCCTTTCTCTCACAAAAACCCGCGGATTTCCGCGGGTACAGCTAGTATATTATATTCTCCAAACAAGCTCAAATAAAGTATAATTATCGCACTGGTTTTATTCAAGCCCCACACACCGCCCTTGATCTGTTTCTCTTGCTTATACAATGAGTCCCAATCAGATAATACATAATTGTTATCATAAAACGATCGTGGCATGACGGCACATAATATGCTTACCCATTTCTTCTATATAAGAAAGAGGAAAACATCCAGGCCCCAAACCAGGCATGATAGAACAACTATATACACATGATATACATGATATAACTATATATATGCAAGTATGTTTGGTCGCGCCAGGCAAATTTACTATAGTCAAACCTGTCTTAGTGGCCACCTGTCTATAGCAGCCAACCTGCTTATAGTCGCCACTAAACATGATCCCCTGCATAGAAAAACAATGGAATGAACCTGTCTATAGAGGTCACATATCTACAGTGGCCACTTTTCTTACTTTCCTTCGGTGGTCACTCACTATACACAGGTTTGACTGTAGATCCCTCTTTTTGTTTTACATAATATATTTGGATAAACGACTGTCAATCGATAATGAAGTAAATAGGCTAGAAGCCGAAAAAACAATCAAAGGTAGTGTGTTTCTTTTGCAGGCTCAATTATTGCATATTGAATAACATATCATTTTATAGCTTTCTAGAGAAGATAGGACTATAGGAGAGAACTGTGTGTCATTGGTTCATTGCATATCATACAGTATTATTCGTTTTTAGAACACTCATTTCGTCTCGGAGTCGCTTGAGGTCGGCTAACAACCTTAGACCCTTTATTGTATTTTCGTGTTTGTTCACAAATGTTCACAAAATGAACTGAATCACAATCCCTGATCAAAGTGACTCAATCAGATGTTGCTGAAAATTAATGGGTTCCTGACATTTTTAAGAGGGATTGTATTATACCCCATGGCATTGATGATTCAGAAAAAAGAGCGAAAATAAAGGTATGAGAGCTGCAATAAATCAATCAGCTATTCTGATAAATGGCGGCGGGTCCCGGCCTGTCATAAAATCATAATCGATTAAAGACCAAATCATCAATTATTCTGGTATTATTTGAATACCGTGACCTTACACATGTCACGAACTGCATGAATGTAGTAGTCAAGGGGCGTCAACAGCTTCTCAAAAGTGTGAGGGGAACATTGCGAGGGAGCGAAGCGACCGAGCGGGGGGTGGTGTGGTAGAGGGTGTCTCGATCCTCCCACTGTAGGGAGCTTTTGCACCTTTTGGCTTGGAATTGTGCGATTAGGTGCATACCTTTCAGAGAATGTGTAGTGCAAGCTATGGAATCAAACATACATACTAGTAATGTATGCATTTATGAAAAAGTGGGAGACAATCCACTCTACTTTCAAATGTAAGAGGGGGGGGGGGGGGGGGAGGGGGGAGGGGGACGTGTTACGCCCATGATAGTATAGTGTATTGTCCTAAATGATCATAATCCATTAAACATCAAATTATCAACTATTCTTTTATTATTTGAACACTGTGACCTTGCAAGTGTGGCCAACTGCATAAATGTAGTTGTGTGTTGTCCTTGTAAATGATGGTCCACTATCTACTCCGGAGTAGTTTGTTATTAACATTCTATACCAATCTATTTTATGTTGTCCAATCAAAAACTTCATTCATAGCATCATTTAACTGAGCCTCGACAGATTCAAGTGTAGATCCACTAACAAAGAGTGTTGCATCATCAGCAAACGTGTATTGGAGGGGTCCAAGTACGAAGCCTTGCGGGATCGAACCCCGGAGGAAGTTGTTCTTGTTTGTGATTTTGTACATCCAACTTCAGTAAATTGTTCTCTACAACATAGATATGACCTAAACCAAGCAAGTGCGTTTTCTGAACAACCGCACAGAGCAAGCTGTGATTGACAGAGTCAAATGCTTTACGCATGTCTATGAATCCCAGCCCACAAAATAGACCTTTGTCTGCCTCCGCGGCCCAGTCATCAACCATGCACAAAAGAGCACAATCGAATGAGTTCAGTTCAGTTTCAGTTTAGTTTAGTTTATTTCATTTCCAACAAAAATTCAAATACATAGCATTGTACAAAACAATACAAGGTTTACATGTGTGAAATAAATTGAAATAGCTGTACAATGAAGACTAGAATCATCAATGGTCAATAATATATTTGGAAATGGAGGGATCCACTAAAAAGCAATGCTTGTAGATTGTGGACCCCTCATGTAATAATAAAGCAATTATATCATAATTCATAATCAAATCAAATTATACTTTAAAACGTATTTTGTTTGTAATTAACAATAAATTGTACATTTGAGTTGAAAATTGCTTCCAGTAAAGATTACTAAAAAACAAATAAAAATGTGGGCCGACAGAGACTTCGATGAGCAGAAAAAAACAATACGACACAACACAACACAACGTGCATAGCACAAGATAGCACATGATGCCAAATACATAAGATTAAGAATGAAAAGAAAAGATATGATAGTAACATGTATGGAGGTAACATGAAGAGAAAAGATGGTTGGATATGGATAGATAGACTGTTCACGCATACGAGTATAAGTGATATAAGAGCGCTCAATACAAACAAACAAAAAATCAAAGAATATGGAAGGCAATTTTTAGTGAACAATAACACAAGCAGAATAATAACCTTTTATTGACTAACTAGGAGTTTTATAAGATTGCAATAATAATAATTTAATCCTTTTCTTAAACAAATTAAATGAGGTTGCATTTTTAATATAATCACTTAGAGTATTCCAAAATTTGGGACCATTATAAATAAATGTATTTTGAGCTAACAACGTTCTTAATAATGGCAAATGGAATTCTCCCGAATTTCGTGTTGGGTACTTATGAACTAATTGATTTTTTAAAAACATTTCATCAAAAATTGCGGGTAAAGTATTATTATTATAATTATACATAAACTGACCGAGTTGAAATAAATATAAGTCCTTAATTTTTAATATATTATTATCCAAAAATAGCGAGTCTGTGTGAGAGCGTGGGGCCATATTAAAAATAATACGCAGTGCTTTCTTTTGCAATAATAACAATTTATCTAAAAACGTAACGTGGGTGTTACCCCAAGTCAAAATACCATAATGTAAGTATGGTAATATCAAAGAGGAATACAACATAAGTAAGGATGCTAAGGGGAGGTGAAATTTTAATCTATTAATAATACTAATATTGCGAGAAATAACTTTACAAATATTATTTATATGAAATTTCCATGAAAGTTGATTATCTACAGTAACCCCTAAAAATGTAATGTTAGAAACATTTTCCAATACAAAATATTCAAAAGCAATATCTATGGGTAAAGAATGTATAGACTTACTAAAAAGCATATATTTAGTTTTCTGCAAATTTAATGATAATTTATTCGCTCTTATCCACTTTAATACCTTAACTAATTCAACATTGGTTGTTTCTGCAAGAGTGTGTGGATTATCGTGAGAAAAAAATAAGTTAGTGTCATCGGCAAAAAGAACAAACGATAAAACAGCAGATGACCTACTAAAATCATTAATATACAAAATAAATAAGAGTGGGCCTAGGAGGCTTCCTTGTGGGACGCCACAATATATATTACGTAACTCTGAACTATGATTATTTACAAATACATATTGCTGTCTATTTGAGAGGTAGTTCTTAAACCACTCCAAGGCCTTACCACGCACGCCATAATGGGAAAGTTTATAAAGTAAAATATCATGATTAACTGTGTCGAAGGCCTTGGAGAAATCTAGAAAAATACCCACCATGTGGGAAATTTGTCAATAGCATGTGCTACTTTCTCAATAAAAGATAATAAAGCATGGGTAGTACTATAGTTTTCTCTGAAACCAAACTGAAAGTTCGAAAGAATATTTTCCTTTTTTAAAAAGAAAACTAATCAAATGCATATAATTTTTTCTAGTATCTTAGAAATAGAAGGTAATAAAGAAATTGGACGATAATTTGTATTATATTCCACATACTAAGAATCTTGCTCTACGATTGGTCAAAAGTTAATCACGTGATGAAATATAGTTTCGCCCATTATTGATGGAAGAAGAAAAGTTCGTCACACTGTGTACATATTTTGGGTGAAAGTGCGTTGCACTCACTAGATAGTCGGTAAAAGTGCGTTGCACTGTGTAGATATTCAAGCGTGCGCGCGTTAGTGCGCAGAAAGGTAGCGCGCTGATGCGCAACGTTTGCGCGCGGCTACGCTTAATAGACAATGGTATAAGCGTCTTTGACTTTTAGTCATAAATCTTGTTCATGTGCAAGATTGACGAAATTAAAATAAAAGACTCGATCAATTGCTCAATATTCCAAACTTTTTAGCCCTTTGTGGTAGATATAGGTCGTTTGTGATCAAAATAATTGATGTGGAATATAAAGCAAATAATCACCTGTTGGTTTCAGGCGATGGCAAACTATCACTTCCTCGGCGATCTGAATGTATACGCTATCTTTCCTCAGCTTCGCTTCGGAAAGATAGCTACATCCAGATCGCCTCGGAAGTGATAGTTTGTCCCATCACCTTCACCAACGGTAATTATTTGCTTATTATATCCCTCATGAGAATGTTCTAGCCATGTGATTGGTCGAAACGCCGTCACGTGTTCAAGTATAATTTCTCCCATCAAATCCCAACCTCATATAGTACTTTTGTACAGTACCTTTTTTGTCGAGGACAACGAACTTTTTATATTAAATTGCTGATACGCATGTAATCTCATAGGGCACGTTGTTAACAACCTCTAAATGAGGAATCAGCGAACGTTTACAACCGACTTGTTTTGTTCCCATGACAACCCAGAACGCAGCGGCAGCCAATGTGAACGCTTGTGGCAGCGCAAGTACGCGTGTGCGCGTTTGTGCGCAGAAAGGTAGTGCGCTGGTGCGCAAAGTGTACGCGCGGCTACGCTTAACGTAACAATGGTATAAGCGTCTTAGCCTTTTTAAATCATAAATCGTGTTCATGTGCAGGATTTACAAAATGAAAATAAAAGACTCGATCAATTGCTCAATATTCCAAACTTTTGAGCCCTTTGAGTTAGTTATAGGTCGTTTGTGATCCAAATAATATGAGGGATATAAAACAAATAACCAAATCTCCTTGCTCGGGTGATGGAGGCAAACTATACGCGCCTCGGTGATCTGCGAAGGTACCATCATGCCTCGGCTATCGCCTCGGCATGATAGTACCTTTGCAGATCACCTCGGCGCGTATAGTTTTGCCATCATCCTCCCAGTCGATGGTTATTTGCTTAATGTCTAACTTATCACCCTTCTTGAATAAGGGAATAACTTTAGCTATTTTCATTGTGTCAGGGACCTCACCATTTAACAAGGACAAATTAAAAATATGAACTAATGGATCTACTATGTAAGGAATAATGCCTTTTAAGATACAATTATTTATACCATCACAACCAGAACTTTTCTTATCATTTAAATTAGAAACAATATCTAATATCTCAAATTTATGTACAGGAGTAAAAAATATTGAATTGGGATTTGCGGGGCCTAAAAAATCAACAAAGTGTTTATCAGTCGGCGGAATATCTCTAGCTAGATTGTCCCCAACAGAAGAAAAGTACTTATTAAAAATATTAGGTATAACATTAGGATCTTCAACAATCTCATTATCAACATTAAGTTTAGTAATGTCACATTTATTTTTTACTATATTCATTGCTTGTTTAATAATTTTCCACGTATTTTGCATATCATGCTTATATAATTCTAAGCGATCCACAAAATATTTTCTCTTTTCCAAACGAATAATTTTAATCAAAGTATTCTTATACGATGTATATTTTATTTTAGATTGTTCAGTTCCAACTAACTTATATTTATAATAAAGGTTATTCTTTCTATTTATCGATCGCAATACAGACTTAGAAATCCAAGGTAGTCTAGGATTTGTTTTTATAATTAGTACCATTATCTCCTTGGATTGGTATACAATTATCTAATTGACCATTTAAAATTTCACAAAACGTATCATATGAACAATTTACTTCATCAATATCATAAACACAAGACCAATCTATATTTTCAAGGCTAGCACCAAGTCGTGCTATATTCTCACAATTAACTTTACGTCTTAATGGACGAGGACCACTTTTGACAGATTGTGATAAAGTATAATACGTCATAATAGGATAATGATCTGTCATATCAGAAAGGACAATGTAAGATTCGGGATGAGGTATAACATTAGAAAAAATATTATCTATTTAAGTAGAAGAGGGGCTTACAACACGAGTTGGCTTAGAAATGAGAGGTAAAAAAGAAGCACTTAAGAGGATCTAAAGAAAATCCTGGGACACATTATTACAATCATGTTCTCTTTTCAATAAATTAATATTAAAGTCTCCCATTATAAAGGAGTCCTTATTATTAAATATTTGACAGCGCAATAAATCAGATGAGTGCGTTAAAAAATCGTTCACATTAGAATTTGGTGGTCTATATATAACGCCAATTAATATATTTTTACTATTAGGAATAGTTATTTCAATAAAAAGAGATTCTATAAAATCATTACTAAGCGAAATTTCATCTCGAACAATATAATTATATTTTGTATGAACATATAAGGCCACACCACCACCAATTCTATTTTGCCTATTTTTTACCACAAAATCATAATCAGAAAGAGAATATGGTTGATTAAAATCTTGATTTACCCAAGTTTCTGTAAGACCAATTACAGAAAAAGGATTTTGAGTAGGGTTATCCAAAAATAATTTTAAATCATCAAAGTGCTTATTCAAACTTCTTATATTCACAGGTAGTAGAGAAAACGTATCATTTTAAAAATCCTTAACAATATCATGAAATTGATGATTAGTTATATATTTAGTAACATTATAGCTTGCTGGATCATCAAAATTAAAATCAAGTTCTAATTCTTCCACAGAAGAATTAATATGATTCACAACACTTTAATCAAAATTTGTCAATGAATCATAATTTACTTCATTCACAGTTGTCGAGGATCTAAATAAATCAAAAAGGTCATCATCATTGAGTGTATTAAATGCCATTTGGTCATTCAAAGTCGACATAATATGCTAAAGAGCAGTATCTGAAAGTATAAAAGCGAAAGAGTAATACAGATGAGGTAAGTACCCAGCTAGCCACCTGACGTCGTGCCAACGTTGGGCCGATGTCATTTTCGTTGTAAGGGGACGTTGGGCCAACATGCGACATGCGACGTCACCGAGACGTGAAAATGTCCGCCAGCCCAACATCAGCTCGGCGTCTTTTTTTAATGCTGGCCCAACGTCATTTTGCGATTTCGGCCCAACATCAATTATTGACACTGGTCCAATGTCAGTTCTAACGTAGGCCCAACATCGATTCCTGACGTTGAGAGAACATCAAGTTCTGACGTTGGCCCGACGTTAAAATGTCCGCCAGCCCAACATTGTCCCAACATCATTTTGTGATGTCGGGCAAATGTCAAATTCCGACAATGGCACAACACCGAATCCTGACATAGGACAGATATCAAATTCTGATGTGGGCTCGACGTTAAAATGTCCGCCAGCCCAACATCGTCACTACGTCATTTTGTGATATTGGCATAACGTCAATTTCCGACAATGGCCCAACATCAACTCATCACATTGGACCAACATAACATTATGATGTGGGCTCGAGGTTAAAATGTCCGCTATCCCAACATTGTCACAACATCATTCTATGATGTTGGCCCAACGTCAATTTCCGCCAATGGCCCAATATCAAATCCTGACGTTGGGCCAACATCAAATTCTGACGTTGGCCCGACATTAAAATGTCCTCCAGGATGACATTAGCCCAACGTTATTTGTTATTGTTGGCCCAACATCAAATCTTGACGTTCGCCCGACGTTTGAATGTCCGCTAACCCAACATTGGCCCAACGTCATTTTCTGATGCTGGACCAACATCACAATTTGACAATGGCCCAATGTCAAATGGCCAACGTAGGACCAACATCAAAAACGTAAAAAGAAATGTGAAGACATGCATAGATCGCACGTTTGCCCCATGCATTTTTGTTTAACGTTTACACACATTCATAAATCATAATTCTATAAATATCCTATTCCTACACCTATTGCCAAATCCTAACCTATCATCCTATCGTCCTACAAACACAGGTCGCAATCGGTATAATATATATACACCTCTTCTTAGCATGTATGTTTTGTATTGGTTAGTACTTTCAGAGCGTTGAATCTGAAATAATCCACCTTCAAATCATATTCATAACACTATATTTACATGTGGTATTTACATTCTTATATATCCTTATAAATTATATACAGCAGCAAGGACATTTCAAAATATATATTTTTTAATATAAATAATTACAAACATCGAAATTTTGCATTTTACTAACCGTCACTTATAATCGATCATGAATTCCCCGATAGCAATACTTTTTTTGTACGTTTGGATTTATTTATAATTATCAATTAATGATTTACAATTTGAATCGATTACTAATGTTTGTAATCTATATAAATCATTCCAATTTGAGTTCATATTTTAACATAAAAAGCTGACATATAAATGATAACAAATTAGTGTTTACGAATAACTGTTAAAAAAAAAAAAGAAAAAAAAAAAGCATTTTGGGGGAATTCCCAAAATCGATGTTTTAGAAAAAGGAAAGGTCACGGTAATTTGTGTGACGTCATAACAAGGAACACATTGGCTGGGCATGGACAGGGGCATACAGGGGTCACTTGTCAGAGGGGGCAATTTCCCGGTTTTGAGGCATATTTGCAGACACCATTTTCATAATTCCTTTTGATTATTTGTCTCCACAAATACAACAAATATCATTGCCAAATAAAGGCGCATCCTCACTCTTAAATCGCTTCGAGGAGACGATGAAATCTCCGATATGATTTTAGAATACACCCACTGTCCCACTCAGCCCTCTCCCGGTCGTTCGGGCGGCCGCCCGCGCGCGGGCGCAGCCGCCAGCACAGGCAGCTGAGCTGGACTGCTGCTCCGGCACTCCGCAGCGGCTTCATCGATCGAATCTCATAAACCGGTCTGCAAAAATGCAGCGTTTCGCGCTCAAATTCATCTTTTTATACGGCAATAAAATGACAAGTATCGATACTTTGCTGGATTTATGAAACAATATTTACGGAAATATAGTTACACAATATTCAGTATTACCTCAGTTTTTAGCAAAATATGACTTTTCCGGAAGTAAAACCGAGTAAAACATTCAAAACAAATCAAGCGCTTGTTAGTTGCAAAGACACTACAAGGGGAAGACTGGACACTGCGCCGGTTTTGTACAGCGATCGATGAAACGCTGAATTTCGTACATGGGGAAGGGCGCCCCTAGCGTTGGGTAGGTAAACTTCTTGTTGTTTTCGCGCGTAGCCATTGAAAACACAATAGGGAACTGGTAGTGAAGTATCAAATTCCTTCTTATTTTTGCTTTTTTATCTCAAAATGTACACCAAATATTAAAAGGAGTTTGTTTCTAAGTTTGTCTGTTTACAGGTGAAAATTTCCAAGAAATATTTAATAGTAGACATGCAGAATCAAGTCAACATTCACGTACAAGTTTCTTTGCTTGCTGTTAAAAACGAACTCGTCATCAAGATTGTTGCAGTTACCTGTGTCATGGTTTGAAATCAAAATAGTAACATTGATTTAAATACCTCTTTTCTCTTTATATGAAGAATTGTTGTTAACAAGAGTGTCACATCTGAAACACAAGCATTTTGTTAACTGTCACATCGGAAATGCGATGCCTCAAAAAATAGGGTAGACCTACACTCTTACAGCTAGAATTTGGGTGGAACCAAGGGTTTGGCCGCACGGCAGCTGGAGGGGGGGGGGGGGGGGGGGTCCCCTAGAAATCTGTTGTTTTGTTTTGGGTGTTTTTTTTAAAATAGTTAGTGTGCCACAGCATTTCTAGTTCTGAATTTAAAATCTCCATGTGGGAAAGCTGCCAGAAAGCTGGTCATGTTATTGTAGACACATATACACACACAAACACATGACACATCAACATACATACATGCACTATGTAGGCCTACAAACATACAAACACATACACATACTATCACATATACATACACAAATGTATACAAACACACATACAAATGCACAGACATACAAACACAAATATACACACACACCAACAAAATAAACGATGCAATGAGATCTCAGTTTGATCTTAATTTTAATTACACCTTAAATTAAATAACTGCCTTTGTTACCTACAATTTTTAAAAATATCAAAGCTAATTTATATTATATAATGGCAAGGATTCATAAAACGTTCTGTTGATTAACTATATATGGTCATTTTCACAATCAATAGTATAAAAAGTGGTACAAAGGGTTACATTTTAGAATTGATAATTTGAAAATTCTTCAAAAAAGTTTCTTGGTATTGAAATTTTATGGAACAATACGTTTTGGAGCTTAATCTTATTCTGTTTTCATTCACCATGGATACATAATTGTTCGAAATAGCCTATTATATGATGCATCAAAACTGTTCAACATTCTACCTATTCATTTACGAATTATACACGACGTTAAGATATTTAAAAAGGAAATAATGAAGCTAACCATACTAGATTTATAATTCATGTGCATATTAGCTGTTCAATGATTGTTATACTCATGTACTTATGCCTTTTGGTTTCCTCGTTCATTCTGATTAATATTTGTAAATTATTATTACCCCTATCTTTGTAAATATGTTTTTTCTGTTTTTTTTTCTCTTAAATAACCTGTTTGTAATGTATATTTTGTATTATTTTATGTATCTTATGTATTTCTGTATTCTTATGTTTCACGGCCATGCTGAAAAACAGCTTGTAGCTGAAAGCGGGCATTTTATTATTGTATATACCGTGATTAAATAAAATAAACAAACAAACAAACAATAAATGGTCATGTACTCATGTGTCATGAACTCGCCTCCCAAATAGGGTGGCACCGTTACATTTTGGGATTTTTTGCAAACATTTTCTTAATTTGTTTCAAAACTACAAAACCTTTCCTAACAAATTTGGTATCATTTTAAAGAACTACCAGAATGCTATCGGTATGCAACGTTTCAAAGGTACACCTCTTTCCAAAATGGAGATACAGCTATTTTCGACCTGCTCGCCATTGTTCCCTATTGTGTTTTCAATGGCTACGCGCGAAAACGACAAGAAGTTTACCTACTCAACGCTAGGGGCGCCCTTCCCCATGTACGAAATTCAGCGTTACACAAAATCCCCGAAGTGTCCAGTCTTCCCCTTGTAGTGTCTTTGTTAGTTGTTACGCGAGCTGCAATTGAACATAGCCGAAAATCAGATCGTTTGTGATCGTTGCCAATTTCTGGGCTGCGATATCATATAACGTGTAGTGTAGTCTACGCCGGCCCGTTTGCAAATTGGCAACAAACCTGCGCTAGGTTCAGTTCACCTGGTCCGAGCGAGTTAGGAAATTAACAGGAGATTATCAGCTTTTTTGCCGTTTTTGCAGGTAATTGTTCTCGTATTTGTTTTAAAAGCCTTGCAAAGATGTAAGTAAAATAAGAGAAAGTCTAGAATAGGTGCGATCGTGATAATCTTGCATTTTCGTTCCTTTTCGGCACTTTGTAAGAGTGCAACTTACAAACGGCTTGGCGCGCTAGCTAGCTACCTCTCTCGCAGCGCGGGGCCTGCCGAAACTCTGGCAGACCTTCTAGTGCGTGTTCCGTGTTTTTTTTTCGATGCACATGTTCAATTTGCGTTGATCAATTTGTCCAACAAGTCGAAGTTCGCTAAAAATAACCACTCATACGGTAAAATATGTACTTTTACACAAACATTGGGCAATTTTGTGGATTTTTTAACGGTATTTTAGGCTCAGGCGCGCGAATATTATTATGACCTCGCTTGCGCTAGTTGTGTGACTCCTGGTTATGACGTCACGGGGTCATATGCATATCATTATCATGATTAGATCGGTTTACGTTTTTTGGTGACGAAGCGCTCTCAAACTGCTATGTTTGTCATGTTATTTCATCATCACTACAGATACATAATGGAATAGGAATGTTTTATACTAGAGAGTAAGAGTTTATCTTTCGAAAAATTGAAACAGTTTAACATTTCATTAATGTTTATAATACCTCTTTAAACGAAATTCAATTCATTCAAGATCTCAAAGCAAGTTAACACAAATATTATAAGTACCCGGCTAGCCAGCTGACGTCGGACCGATGTCGGCAGGTTGTCGGCAAGATCGCGTTCGGCAAACAGACGTCGCGCCAACATTACGCTAATGTCGAATTTAAGTTGGAGGTTTTAGAAATTTTTAGAAAAGTCGGAAAATGGTTGCAGTTGAATGTCGTGCCGATGTCGCACCAATGCAGAAACTGATACCAATTTAAGAAGTCGATAGAGGGTTGTGAAAAATTGATGTCGGACCAATATTTTTTTTATTGGACATCCATATGACATTCTTAATTATGACGCCAAAGCGATATCCTGCCAAAGTCACAAATGGCAGCAATAAAACTAATCAGTAAATATTCATTATATTGATGTTGTGCCGATGTCAATAATGCGACATGAATATGACATCTCAAATATGAAATCGGCCATATATCGCCCCGATGTTCGAACTGGTAGTAATTTAAGAGGTCGGTAAAAGGTTGTACAATATATGTCGGGCCAATGCTATTAATTAAACATAAATATGACAACTCAAATACGACTTTGTGCCTATACCGCACAGATGTCGAAACTTATAGCAATTATAAAGGTCGGTAAAAGGTTGTGAAATAGATGTCGGGCGGATGTCATTACTCCTACATACATATGACATCTCTACTATGACGTCAGTCCGATATTGTGATGATGTTGGATCTGGTAGCAATTTAAGAGGTCGGTACATGGTTGTGAAATTGATGTCGGACAATGTTATTAATTGGACCTCAATATGACATCTCAATTATGACGTCACACCGATATCCTGCCAATGTCAGAATTTGCAGCAATGGAACAAGTCGGCAAATGGTCATTAAATTAACGTCATGCCGATGTCATTAATCCGACATGAATAAGAGATCACAAATATGACGTCGGGCTAATATCGCGCCGATGTTGGATCTGGTAGCAAATTAAGGGGTCGATCAAGGATTGTAAAATTGATGTTGGGCTTATGTTATTAAATATACATAAATATGACAGCTCAAATATGACGTTGGGTCAATGTTGTACCGATGTCGGAACTGGCGACCATTTCCGGCTTGTTTCATTGCTGCCAGTTCTGACATCGGCAGGATATCGCTATGGCATCATTATTGAGATGTCATATTCATGTCTAATCATTGACTTCGGCACAACATCAATTAAATGACCATTTGCTGAGTTGTTTCATTGCTGCAAGTTCTTACATCAGCCTGACATCATATTTAAGAGGTCACATTCATGTCTAATTAATAACATTGGACCGATATAAATTTTACTACCATTTACCGACCTCCTCTTTTCCGACATCGGCGCGATATTAGCCCGACGTCATATTGGAGATGGCATATTCATGTCCGACATTGACATCGGCGCAACATCACTTTTATGATCATTTGCCGACTTGTTTCATTGCTGCCAGTTCTGACGTCGGCAAGATTTTGGTTTGACGTCAAAATTGAGATGTCCTATTTTTGTCTCATTAATTGTCTCGACATTAATTTCACAACCATGACTGACCACTGACTGAATAATTGATGTTGGGCCGAAATCGCAACATGACGTTGGGCCAGCATTAAAAAAAAAACGCCGCTCTGATGTTGGGCTGGCGGACATGTTTACGTCGCGGCGACGTCGGATTTTAATGTAGGCCCAACGTCCTCTCAAAACGACTTTTTACATTGGCCCAACGGTGGCACAACGTCAGGTGGCTGGGTAACGACCTCTTAAATTGATACAAGTTCCAACATCGGCGCGATATTAGGTCGACGTAATATTGGAGATGTCATATTCATGTTGGGATTATTGACATCGGCTCATCATCAACTTAATGACTATTAGCCGACTTGATTCATTGCTGCCCATTCTGACATCGGCAGGATTTCGGTTTGACGTCCTATTCTTGTCTCGTTCATAATGTCGACCCGACATCAATTTTACAACCATTTACCGACCTCTTAATATTGCTACCAGTTCGACCATCGGCTCGATATTAGCCCGACGTCATGTATGAGATGTCATATTAATGTCGGAATATTGACATTCGCGCAACATCAATTTTATGACCATTTGCCGACTTGTTTCATAGCTGGCAGAGGTTGACATCGGCAGAATATCGCTATGGCGTCATCATTGAGATGTCATATTCGTGTCTAATCATTGACGTCGACACAACATTAATTTTACAACCATTTACCGACCTCCTAAATTGCTATCATTTCCAACATCGGCGCGATATTAGCCCGACGTCATGTATGAGTTGTCATATTAATGTCGGACTATTGACATTCGCGCAACATCAATTTTATGACCATTTGCCGACTTGTTTCATATATAGCTGGCAGAGGTTGACATCGGCAGAATATCGCTATGGCGTCATCATTGAGATGTCATATTCATGTCTAATCATTGTCGTCGGCACCACATCAATTCAACAACCATTTACCGACCTCCTAAATTGCTATCAGTTCCAACATCGGCGCGATATTAGCCCGACGTCATTCATGAGATGTCATATTCATGTCGGGGCTATTGACATCAACGCAACATCAATTTTATGACCATTTTCCGAGTTGTTTCATTGCTGAATGTTCTTACGTCGGCGGGATATCGGCCTGACATCATATTGTCGATATCATATTGATGTTCAAAAAATAACATTGTCCCGACATTACTTTCACAACCATTTACCGTCCCTCTTAAATGGATGCCAGTTCAAACATTGGCGCGATATAAGGTCGACGTCAAATTGGAGATGTCATATTCATGTCGCAATATTGACATCGATGCAATATCAATTTGATGACCATTTGCCGAGTGGTTTCAATGCTGAATTATGTTCTTATGTCGGCGGGATATCGGTGTGACATCATATTGTTGATATCATATTGATGTTCAATTAATAACATTGTCCCGACATTACTTTCACAACCATTAAGCGACCTCTTAAATTGATACCAGTTCCAACATCGGCGCGATATTAGTCCGACGTCATGTATGAGATGTCATATTAATGTCGGACTATTGACATTGGCGCAACATCAATTTTATGACCATTTTCCGAGTTGTTTCATAGCTGCCAGAGGTTGACATCGGCAGAATATCGCTATGGCGTCATCATTGAGATGTCATATTCATGTCGAATCTATTTTTATTAGGCCATTGGCGGAAATTGACGTTGGGCCAACATCACAGAATGATGTCGTGACAATGTTGGGCTAGCGGATATTTTAACCTCGAGCCGACATCATAATGGTATGTAGATCCAATGTCATGAGATGATGTTGGGCCATTGTCGGAAATTGACGTTATGCCAATATATCACAAAATGACGTAGTGACGATGTTGGGCTGGCGGACATTTTAACCTCGAGCCAACCGCGATGTACCGACATCCGGCCAACAACTTATGACATCGGCCCGACGTCAGGTGGCCAGCTGGGTATTGGCGTCATCAAAATGAGGTGAAAGCACTGCAAATGAAACAGTATATAGTAAATCGTATGAGCGTATGATAAGAAAACATATGACATCAAGATACAAACAGGAGAGAAGATGAAACAAAACACGAACAAAACTGGACAAGAACACATCAGAAGTCTCTGTAAGTAGGGCAAATAAACGATTATACACTGATTGACAGCGACTATAAAGTAACATATTACACAATACATGTGTCAAGACTAAATAGCGAGATGCCTTGTGAAAAACAGTTTATTTATGGGAATAATACCTTCTTTTTAAAGAATACAAAATATAAACCAATGGTTGCACATTTGATTACCGGTCATTAAATTAAGATCCAAACACACACACACAAAAGATTGAAAATAAAATTGCATACTAATACTTTACAGAAGGACAAAATACTTATGCAATAATGTAAAGAAGCATTTTATAGATATAGTATTTGTGTAGATCGATAGTAACAAATGATTGATCCACTTTGCGACTTCAAACACCACTTTTACAAGAAAATTCAAGGCAGAGGACTAGTATGACCCGACCTGGATCCAACACTATAGCGGTTTTAGGAATGAAGAAGAAAGGGGGTGATGTGTGGAGGGGGAGAAAAGATTACCGTAGTATGACCAATGTATTGTATAAAGGGTCATGGCGCCAGGTCGGTCCATGTCAGAAAATGCGAGCACTAAATCTGATTGACTATTCTATGAATGTTATGTACTTAAATATGTATTTGTGTATAATATACTGATGTTTACCAAAATACAATCAACATTAATAAAAGTGAACAGTATATAAAGGAACGTCGTAATTCGAGAGTTAAGGGCAAGACAAAAAACAGAAACAAATTAATGTGTGCGCAGGTCGGAGGCCGAATTGGTAGCACATACACAATGAGTAAAGGTGTTTCTGTACACATTTCTCTAATATGTGCTAACCTATTTCAGTGGGAAAACATTCAGGCCCTAAACCAAGCTTGAACGAACCACTATATATATACATGATATAACTATAGATATGCAAGTGTGTTTGGTCGTGCAAGGCAAAATTACTAAGCATATAGATCCCTTTTTAATGTAATATATTATGCGGATAAAAGACTATGTCAATCGAAAATGAAGTAAATATGCTAGAAGCCGAGCAGGCTCAATTGATAATAGTAAGGTTACTTGCATATTCATTAGGCTTTCTAGAGATGATAGGACTAGGAGAGACCTGTATGTCATTCGCTCATTGCATATCATACAGTATTATATTCCACATACTAAGAATCTTGCTCTACGATTGGTCAAAAGTTAATCACGTGATGAAACATAGTTTCGCCCATCATTGATGGGAGAAGAACATTTCGTAATACACTGTGTAGATATCTTGGGTGAAAGTGCGTTGTACTCACTATACAATTGGTAACGTACTATCTTCACCCCGCGGTTGCATTGAATTGACTGTGGATCTGTGTGGCTATTCAAATTCCGTACTATGCAGCAGACCTACCGTACGGTACCGCGTACGGTAGGTCTGCTGCATTTAGTACAGGATTTGAATAGCCACACATTCCACAGTCGATGTGTGGCGCGAATTACAAATGTAATGTATACGTTGCGTATAATATACGTACCATGCACTGTATGTATCGTACACCGTTTGCCATGACTCTATTTGCGCGTTTAGAACGTTGACTTTTGAACTGTTTAGTGTTTCATCATCAGTAATTACAATTTTCTTGGAGTTTACAAAGTTTCAATTGGAGTTTTCTGACTTGGAGTTGGAGTTCACTTTCATTTTAGACCCAAGTGCTAGCCTATGCAATTTTCATGGAGTTAATTGGAATAGCATTGTTGGTAAGTAGATCAAAGTCTAGTACCGGTAACTGTTAGAACTAGGCCTAACATTAAACACAGTTTGATTGTCTTTCTCGTAGACCCTACCAGTGAAATGTTTCCAATGTATATAAAGCAAATTATCACCTTTTGGTTTCAGGCGATGGCAAACCATCACTTCCTCGGCGATCTGAATGTATACGCTATCTTTCCTCAGCTTCGCTTCGGAAAGATAGCTACATCCAGATCGCCTCGGAAGTGAAAGTTTGTCCCATCACCTTCACCAACGGTAATTATTTGCTTACTATATTATTTTTTTACAACACTCATTTTCGTCTCGGAGACGCTTGATGTCGGCTAACAACCTCAGACTCTTCATTGTACTTTCGTGTTTGTATGTTCACAAACGAACCGAATCACAATCAGAGTGACTCAATCAGATTTTGCTAAAAAGGAATGGTTTCCTGTCAGCCCATGCCCCATGGCACTATATATTCAGAAAAGGGGCGAAAGTAAAGGCATGAGAGCTATAAATCAATTGGCTATTCTGATAAAGGGTGGCGGTTCCCAGCCGTAAATCATCATAATCGATTAAGTACCAAAGAATCAACTTTTCTTGTCTTATGTCACCAACTGGATGTCGGTATGTAGTAATGTATTATCCTAAATAACTATAATCGATTCAAAACCAAATAGTCACATGTGTTAGTGTTATTTGAACACTGTAACCTTGTAAATATCACAAACTAGATGTCGGTATGTAAATATAATAGAGTACAGAAGCTATGCCGTCATCAAAATCTTCATTTTCCGAAAGAGCATGAAAAATAATGTCCAAATGTCGAAAAAATCATTTGAATATGTTAAGTCAATATCAATCAATAGGTAGTCCCTCGAGGTCGAGGTTGACGTCATTGTGCAGCATCTTTGTGGCTCCTTCTGTGGCTGTACAGTCCACGGTTTGATTTACATAGTCAATGACAGACTGGGCACTGGAACTCTGTTGTTCTAGCAGGAGACGCAATAGCTCTATGACGCTTTTCCCTTGCAGCAAGTGCCTGATTGCGTCGACTTTCTTCAAGGGCAGCCACGGCTTCTCTGGAAACAGTCTTCCAGCCCTGTCTGTTTGATGCGGCGATGGAAAGTTCTTCTGGCTTAAAACCGCACCATTTGATATTGTCTTTTAAGTTGTCCTTGTACCTTTTCCTTCTTTAAATTCTCCGAAGAACAATTGCTTTGGGATGCGCGTATCGTTCATTCTCACGACATGTCCAGTCCAGCGGAGTTGTGACTTGAGTAGCATTGCCTCGATGGTGGACGAGTGAGCCCTATCAAGCACTTCCGTGTTCGGGATCTTTTCTTGCCACTTGATTCCTATAATGGAACGAAGAGCGCGCATGTGGAACTTCTCCAGTTGCTTGATGTGCCTCCTGTAGGGATTCCAGGTTTCGCAGCCATATAGTCATGACAGTAGTGTCGTCAGTACTATAGCGGAGTACACTTTAAGCTTGGTTGTACTGGTGATATTATGGTGATTAAGGTGATTAAGTCGTCCCAGCGCCTGGCTTGCCTTGGCTATGCGTGCTAGGATCTTCTTATCGAGGGAGCCATCACTTGAGATCACGCTTCCGAGGTACTTGAAGCTGTCAACTGTCTCCAGTACTGTATCATCTATGGTGATGTTTGGTTGAGGAGCATTGGACTCTGGGGATGGTTGGAACATGACTTCGGTCTTGGGGAGGCTGATGGTGAGGCCGAATAGTTTGCAAGCCTCAGAGAACCTATCCAATATGGTCTGTAGTGTTCCAGCCGTGTGTGCCATAAGTACGCATTCATCAGCAAATAAAGCCTCCCTTATGACCGTGGTGATTGTTTTTGTTAGGCGCCTAATGTTGAAGATAGAACCTGTCCAGTCATTCCTACGTGAAGAAGTTGTATCATTTTGATGATCTTCGATGGGCAGCCATACCGTTCCAGGGCAATCCAGAGGGCCTCTCTATTTACAGTGTCGAAGGCCTTTGTCAAGTCGATTAACACAGTGTACAAGTCCATGTTTTGTTCAGTACACTTTTCTTGTATTTGGATCACTGTGAAGATCATGTCAGAAGTGCCACGGTTTGGCCTAAAACCGCACTGAGCTTCTGGAAGGTTGGCTTCTGTCATATCAATAAGTCTGTTCAGGATAATCCGAGCGAATATTTTCCCAGCAATTGACAGTAAGGAAATTCCTCTGTAGTTTCCGCAGTCTGTCTTGCTGCCTTTATTCTTGTAAAGCGCGATCATTACTGCATCTCGGAAATCCTCTGGCATCTTTTCTTGTTCCCAAATACTAGTCAGTATCTTGTGAAATTCATCAAGGGCATGGGGGCCTACAGCTTTGAGGAGTACAGCTTGGATTCCATCTCTGCCGGATGCCTTTCCTGTATTTGTCTGTTTGATGGCGTTTTTTTACTTCACTGATGAAGGGCGGCTGGTCAAGTACATGTAGTGTATCCTGTTGATGAATTAGGTCCAGAGCAGAGAGATCAACTGTGGATGGATTGTTTGGCAAGGTACTAAAGTGCCAGTTCTGAGCCATCTGCTGAGAGCAGGGGGTTTGGTCCTGATTTGGAGGGTCCATACACAGTTTTCAATGCTTCGTAGAACGACTTGTAGTTACGAGCATCAGCGTATTCTTGAATCGCTTCTGCCTTATCATGCCACCACTTGTCCTCCATCTTTCTTAGTTCCTTCTGGGCTTGACCCTTGAGATGTCTGACCTTGTCAGCCTTGGATGTAGAACCGGGATCATTCTGCCATTCCATATGGGCCTTGTTTTTCTCCTTGAGAAGCTATGCAATCTGTTCGTCATTCTCGTCGAACCAGTCTTGATTTACACGCTCTTACGGGCCCAGTGTCGTCTTGGCCGTCTCGGTTATAATGTCTCTGAACTGTATCCAGTGATGTGTGCATTCAGTGTCAAAGGTGAGTGTCTGCATTCTGTCATCAAGCGCTTCCTGGTACTGTGTGCGGCAAGAGGCCTGTTCCAGTCTAGCCGTTTTGAAAGCTGTGCACACAGACTTTGAAGTCTTCTTCTGCCGTCTTGAGATTTGTAGATTGAGGATGCTTCTGACTAGTGTATGGTCTGTCCAGCATTATAAGCCTCTCATGGAGCGTGTAATGCAGATGTCTTGAATGTCTCTTTGTTTGGTGATAGCATAGTATATCAAGTGCCATTGCTTTGATCTAGGGTGCATCCATGTTGTCTTGTACTTGTCTACCTGGCGGAATAGAGTGTTGGTGATGCAGAGATTGTGTTCCATGCATTTGCTGAGAAGGAGTAAACCGTTGCTGTTTTGTTTTCCAACACCATGGGGGCCAATCACACCTTGCCATTCTTCTGTGGATTTCCCAACTCGGGCATTGAAATCCCCAAGTATGATCAGTTTGTCACTTTCAGAAGTAGTCTTGATAAGTCTGTCAAGGCTTTCATAGAATTATTCCTTTGCTTCATCGGAGCTGGTAAGGGTGGGTGCATAGGCGCTGATGATGGTAACATGGCGCGATCTATTTAGGGGGAAGCGCAGCCTGATGAGGCGTTCACTAACTCCTTCAGGACGAGTGGGAATGTCCTTCAGCATACTGGTTCTGATTGCAAACCCAACACCATGAATCCTGTCTTCTGTCTCTGGCTTTCCTTTCCAGAAGAAGGTATATCCACCACCTCTCTCCGTAGGCATACCCTCGTTTGCAAGCCTCGTCTCGCTTAAAGCGGCAATTTCAATCCGGTATCTGGCCAGCTCTCTTGAAATGAGAGCTGTCCTTCTCTCAGGTCTAGTAGTAGTGTCTCTATCTAATAATGTTCTCACATTCCATGCTCCTATGATGAGCTTCATTTGATTTATTTTAGTAGGTCGCCCGCCAAGTGGATGAATCTACCAGACGCGGGTTTCTGGCCAGCGTAGGTGGAACACGCCTTCTTTAGGGTACCTTTTCTAACCCCCTCCCCCATATGGGGTGGGCAGTGCTTATCCTCGTGAGGCTGCCCAGTCGCCTTGGAAGTTGCAGATTGTCTCCGCTGTCCCGGGTTCGAAGACAAGCGACCATTTTTCCAGGGCCGCCTACATGCAGGTTCGCAACTACGACTCCCAATGATCATCAGCACCTATCGCTTCGCTGCTAGCCCATCGCCGCAGGACTTGGTAGAGTTTGGTTGGTGTTTGATTGCACGATGAAACCTGTGCGGGAATTCCTTATAGTGGTAGAGCCATTGCACAGTGACAATCCCACTCTCTCGACCTCGGGAGTCTTGATCCAGTTGTACGATGAATCGTCACGGCTGGAGGCTCCTTTGGTTGCAGTGGATGGCCTTTACTTCTTTGTTCCTCGTCAAGCCCTAAGCTTTCCACGTCGCCTGCAGCGCCGATTTTCTGGCCATTGAAAATGATCGCTTCTTGGAAATGTGCATTCATCAGTGCTGTCTTCACACGCTAGGGTAGGTAATCCCTTGTCATTGCTGAGGGTGGGCTCAGCAATTATCCTCACCTGGTTTAGCCAGCCTGCCGAGCCTGTTGTCCGGGGTGTGGCCGTGGTCGCATGCTAGCCACTTCTTGGAGCCACAGATGAGAGCTGAGTGTAGGGTTAGGACCAATAATGTCCAGTTTATCCCTGGGGGGGGGGGGGGGGGGGGGGGGGACACGGCAGCCAGACCTCAGAGGTACTACCTTTACCTTACCCATGTTAAGTATTGGCTGAGATATGCCCATCCAAATGATTTTTTTCCATGGCCAGGCAGTGTTATTATAGCGCTCTGGTTCATAACTTTATAACGATTAAAGACCAAAATCATCAACTATTCTTGTATTATTTTAACACTGTGACCTTGCAAACGTCCCCAACTGCACGTAAATGTTTTCCCACCTGCAAGAGAGGTTTATAGGCCCCATCTAAATTAGCCTTTGTTGATAGTGGTGGCTTTGAACATCTATTAAGGAATTTGAATCAGTAATCTGTTATATAATACCCTTTTTGATACAATCGTTTATTTCAATCGCAAGCTTCCTGTAAACCAACTTACATTTAGTAGTCATTATTCATCATCAATATTCATTATCATTCTCATTCAAATTGCATTCAACGTCTCAGGAAACTTCCTGCTTTTGGACTCAGCTGACGCTATTTTAAAGACAACATACAGCCATGTACCAAAGCGCTTCTAGTCAAACATTTCCGGTATTATGGTAAGCCGTTAGTTTCTTCAATTTTTTTTTGCAAAAGTTCTTTTTAAAAAGGCATGACATATTGATTGAAATCATTTATATTTGCTAATGTCAAGGCGATTTCATGTTCGTGATGTAAAATTTATGGAAAGTCTAAAATACTTGCATTTTTGCTTATGAATATATTTTATTCCAAGGCTACAAATGGCAATTCATGATTTGTAAGTCCAACTTAGTGTTAAGTTCAACTTACGATCTTTGTGAACCCCCACCCCCCCCCCCCCCCCGATGTATAGTATTATATGAAAAGTTCGAAATATGACATATTTGTGTATAGTATTATATGAAGAGTTCCCACGCAAAAACATACACACGCTAGTTTCCTAATGTTTAAAATAAAGGTATCATCGTATAACACACAGCATTGCCTTATAAATGATACCATACTTATTGCAAATCAAGGTTTATTTTTGGAACGATATGATTAAAAGTATGACATATTTGTGTATTATTTTCAGCTTTTTTTATTAGGTTCAATCATCTCAGAAATTATACAAATTATTTTATCGGTGCTTGCATCAAGAACTCTTCATATAGAGCTTAGTTCCAAAAGGCGCTAAATCCACTTTCCATGAAAACAAAATTGAGTTAACGATATCAGTACATTAATAAGCTACGTAGCTATCTAGAAATCCAAACTTGAGGATGAATTATACAATCATAATAAAACATATTCCATCGTATGAGCAGTTTGATAAAGAAAGATGCTTTTCTCTAAACTTGAAAAAGTGAATTTAACGCCTTTCTAAATTTAGCTCCCACGATACGCCTCATAAGCAAATGAACGTACGTACATCATGTACATACACACATACATGTATACAAACAGACGCACCCATAATCACTAACAAACATTTTACAGACTAACTATCACAAAGACAGACGGGAAAGGGAAAACAAATACACAAACATATATCATAATTACGTTATGACATTATCACTCAACGATTCAGAAGCGATCCCAAATCAAACGGTCCATATGATATATACCATGCCACGACCGGCCCGACGGACAAACGGTCATAATATATCGTCAGTTTTCGCTGCCACACGCACGCATACATACACACCTCATGCAAAGCGTCAATTAGCATCATGATTTTAGTAGAATACGATACTGTCCTCATTGTGCAAGCCAACATTCTAAATATGCGAGATAATTGTCTTATAACTGTGAGCCTGGGAAAATTAGGACTTGAAAATATGCGTTTTCTTGTAATTATATGACATTTAGATCTTGAAATCATAACAGATCGCTGCGACCATTTAACTAGTCTATAGCAACTGCAGACGCTTTGAACATTCAGTGTACAGGTGTACGTCTTGTTGTAGTTGACGTTGCAACCTAAATATGAAATTAATTTTTGTTCAACAAAACCAAAAGGGATACAATCCATTTTATGATGAAACGTGATTACTTCTCTGAAAATAGTAAAATTATAATTATTACCAATTAGGAATGGTGGAAATGGGCCTGAAAGATTACAAATTATTGGTGTATCATTTGAATCCTTTATCACTTTGCTCTCTAAAATGTCACCAATTTGGTGTACAGGAATTGTTTACTGAACTTGAATATGCCTGCAAATGGAGCGCAGTATCGTTAACACATAATTCCATCACAGTACAGCAGAGAGACATTCATTATACCGGTTATATAAAGCTATCATGCTTATATTTTATTTATGACTTTGGTATAGGCTGTTCCATGCTATATGAAATTTAAATTATCATTGTTATAACATAAAGTATACTAATTACTATAGGACATTATGTTTAACATTTACTTAATTGAACACTTGCATGTTTGCTTCAAGATCTGTTTGAGAAACACATCAAATATAAGTATTAGTTAATTTGATATACAATTGTACCTATATTATTCTGCAAAGAGTGCACTATTATGGAATATCCTATTAATGCTTTAAATTGAAAGCAAATCATAATCATGATGTAATTATATATATACTTTTACATGAGTGAATATCCTGTACCGGGATTACCATTATATCAACTGAATTTCAGGGGTCCAGGTGCTGAAAGAATACAATTTATACACATACACTGTAAACAAAATCTCTGTAATTTTACAGCAAATCTGCTGTCAGCAGATTCGCCATAAAGTGATGTAAAAATACAGGTGGGTTGTTATTTTCTCCTACAAACAGTTCATGTATTTGTTGTTACAAAATGTATGTTGATTAGAATTACACGAGAATGAATGTGAACAAAAACGAACAAATTCACCCTAGCCGAGATTCGAACCCTCGCCAATAAGATCGTCAGTCAAACGTCCGTACCACTATGCCAGGGGTAATGTTTACGCTTGCTGTGGCAATTATGCTATGTGACTTATGGATACTTGTTATATATACTTGTGTTTAATACTCTGTTATGGTTAAACAGTGAAATAACTCACAATAAAGTTACAATGATTTAAATCACAACTGTAAACTTTTCCCAATTTGCTCTGATTACATCATATCAGTTTTTAGGCTTCAGCAATGCAATGGTATAATGTATACTGTGAAAAGGAATGACTGAATATCAATGCAAAATGTTTGTAAAATCAATGTCCCCCTTTTGTTTACATGGGTGTTCCGCAGGAAAACAACAAGATGTAAAATTACCATTGTTAAAAAACTTGAAGTGCATTACACACAGTGTGTAGTTTAATGACAATTTGATGTGTGTATACTCATTAACTGCTTTAGAAATACAGATTTCTTTTGTATATCATATTTACAACAAATTTTGCTGTATTTTTACTACAGCCATATCAAATTTACATACGATCCGCTGTATTTGTACTTTGCTTGTTTGATCTGTATTTTTTTTATTGTAAAAAACAAACAAACAGTGTACCGTATCTCCATTAACCCATTCTAAAAAACACCATTACAAAAATGAAAGACATCAAACTTTTCACATGTTACAACTTTACAATTAGTTCCCCATAATGCATTTTTGAATATTGAAGAAGCTATTATAAAGCTGTCCTACCATGGGTTTGCTGTGGTAAAGTGTTATATTATATTAATGTAATTTAGTATACAAAATACATTCAAATACACTAAATGAAAACACAAAGTAGATGTTGGTGAACGACCGTATTACATACGTGTAGTAGATAATAATTATACAACGTAGGGGCCCATGGGAGGCTGCATTGCTCCCACGGGAGTGGAGAGTGCACGTCGTGTGTTGCATTAATTGTGAGTCATGTGGCCGATATACCCGGGTAATGATATAACTGGAAAGCTCTTGGAAATCATGTTACGCGATATAATCGAGTACATAGTATTTAGTATAACAAATTATGCAATTCTTATAATAATTACACTGCTACTATTTATAGCTATGGG
>JBAMJV010002016.1:0-161900 GCA_037951105.1 Echinarachnius parma | reverse complement strand
GGATCACAAAGGAGTGATTCAAGTATTAGTTAGAACATATATATATATATAAACCGAAAATTGAACTAATACATACAACTTTAGTTTCTTCCAATATTTAAATAATGCAAAGAATAATCATAAATGATTGAGAAGGAAGAATAATAGGCGTAGCTTAATAAGCATTGTTCCTCCCTTTAATCCTCCAAATGAAAAAAGGCACTGGTCGAAAAATTGGTCTCCGCCAGGACTCGAACCCGGGTCTCCAGCTTGGAACGCTGACGCCTTCACCACTAGGCCACGGGGACCGTGTGATTTGAAGGCAGATCCAAATTCAGGTCATTGGCAAGCCAATCTCTCGGCCCTTTGTACTCAATTAATTCATGGGGAGGGAGTTACAAACAATGCAAGCCGCCTGTACTTCAGCTGGATCACAAAGGAGTGATTCAAGTATTAGTTAGAACATATATATATATAAGCGAAAATTGAACTAATACATACAACTTTAGTTTCTTCCAATATTTAAATAATGCAAAGAATAATCATAAATGATTGAGAAGGAAGAATAATAGGCGTAGCTTAATAAGCATTGTTCCTCCCCTTTAATCCTCCAAATGAAAAAAGGCACTGGTCGAAAAATTGGTCTCCGCCAGGACTCGAACCCGGGTCTCCAGCTTGGAACGCTGACGCCTTCACCACTAGGCCACGGGGACCGTGTGATTGAAGGCAGATCCAAATTCAGGTCATTGGCAAGCCAATCTCTCGGCCCTTTGTACTCAATTAATTCATGGGGAGGGAGTTACAAACAATGCAAGCCGCCTGTACTTCAGCTGGATCACAAAGGAGTGATTCAAGTATTAGTTAGAACATATATATATATAAGCGAAAAATTGAACTAATACATACAACTTTAGTTTCTTCCAATATTTAAATAATGCAAAGAATAATCATAAATGATTGAGAAGGAAGAATAATAGGCGTAGCTTAATAAGCATTGTTCCTCCCTTTAATCCTCCAAATGAAAAAAGGCACTGGTCGAAAAATTGGTTCTCCGCCAGGACTCGAACCCGGGTCTCCAGCTTGGAACGCTGACGCCTTCACCACTAGGCCACGGGGACCGTTGTGATTGAAGGCAGATCCAAATTCAGGTCATTGGCAAGCCAATCTCTCGGCCCTTTGTACTCAATTAATTCATGGGGAGGGAGTTACAAACAATGCAAGCCGCCTGTACTTCAGCTGGATCACAAAGGAGTGATTCAAGTATTAGTTAGAACATATATATATATAAGCGAAAATTGAACTAATACATACAACTTTAGTTTCTTCCAATATTTAAATAATGCAAAGAATAATCATAAATGATTGAGAAGGAAGAATAATAGGCGTAGCTTAATAAGCATTGTTCCTCCCTTTAATCCTCCAAATGAAAAAAGGCACTGGTCGAAAAATTGGTCTCCGCCAGGACTCGAACCCGGGTCTCCAGCTTGGAACGCTGACGCCTTCACCACTAGGCCACGGGGACCGTGTGATTGAAGGCAGATCCAAATTCAGGTCATTGGCAAGCCAATCTCTCGGCCCTTTGTACTCAATTAATTCATGGGGAGGGAGTTACAAACAATGCAAGCCGCCTGTACTTCAGCTGGATCACAAAGGAGTGATTCAAGTATTAGTTAGAACATATATATATATAGCGAAAATTGAACTAATACATACAACTTTAGTTTCTTCCAATATTTAAATAATGCAAAGAATAATCATAAATGATTGAGAAGGAAGAATAATAGGCGTAGCTTAATAAGCATTGTTCCTCCCTTTAATCCTCCAAATGAAAAAAGGCACTGGTCGAAAAATTGGTCTCCGCCAGGACTCGAACCCGGGTCTCCAGCTTGGAACGCTGACGCCTTCACCACTAGGCCACGGGGACCGTGTGATTGAAGGCAGATCCAAATTCAGGTCATTGGCAAGCCAATCTCTCGGCCCTTTGTACTCAATTAATTCATGGGGAGGGAGTTACAAACAATGCAAGCCGCCTGTACTTCAGCTGGATCACAAAGGAGTGATTCAAGTATTAGTTAGAACATATATATATATAAGCGAAAATTGAACTAATACATACAACTTTAGTTTCTTCCAATATTTAAATAATGCAAAGAATAATCATAAATGATTGAGAAGGAAGAATAATAGGCGTAGCTTAATAAGCATTGTTCCTCCCTTTAATCCTCCAAATGAAAAAAGGCACTGGTCGAAAAATTGGTCTCCGCCAGGACTCGAACCCGGGTCTCCAGCTTGGAACGCTGACGCCTTCACCACTAGGCCACGGGGACCGTGTGATTGAAGGCAGATCCAAATTCAGGTCATTGGCAAGCCAATCTCTCGGCCATTTGTACTCAATTAATTCATGGGGAGGGAGTTACAAACAATGCAAGCCGCCTGTACTTCAGCTGGATCACAAAGGAGTGATTCAAGTATTAGTTAGAACATATATATATATAAGCGAAAATTGAACTAATACATACAACTTTAGTTTCTTCCAATATTTAAATAATGCAAAGAATAATCATAAATGATTGAGAAGGAAGAATAATAGGCGTAGCTTAATAAGCATTGTTCCTCCCTTTAATCCTCCAATGAAAAAAGGCACTGGTCGAAAAATTGGTCTCCGCCAGGACTCGAACCCGGGTCTCCAGCTTGGAACGCTGACGCCTTCACCACTAGGCCACGGGGACCGTGTGATTGAAGGCAGATCCAAATTCAGGTCATTGGCAAGCCAATCTCTCGGCCCTTTGTACTCAATTAATTCATGGGGAGGGAGTTACAAACAATGCAAGCCGCCTGTACTTCAGCTGGATCACAAAGGAGTGATTCAAGTATTAGTTAGAACATATATATATATATAAGCGAAAATTGAACTAATACATACAACTTTAGTTTCTTCCAATATTTAAATAATGCAAAGAATAATCATAAATGATTGAGAAGGAAGAATAATAGGCGTAGCTTAATAAGCATTGTTCCTCCCTTTAATCCTCCAAATGAAAAAAGGCACTGGTCGAAAAATTGGTCTCCGCCAGGACTCGAACCCGGGTCTCCAGCTTTGGAACGCTGACGCCTTCACCACTAGGCCACGGGGACCGTGTGATTGAAGGCAGATCCAAATTCAGGTCATTGGCAAGCCAATCTCTCGGCCCTTTGTACTCAATTAATTCATGGGGAGGGAGTTACAAACAATGCAAGCCCGCCCTGTACTTCAGCTGGATCACAAAGGAGTGATTCAAGTATTAGTTAGAACATATATATATATAAGCGAAAATTGAACTAATACATACAACTTTAGTTTCTTCACAATATTTAAATAATGCAAAGAATAATCATAAATGATTGAGAAGGAAGAATAATAGGCGTAGCTTAATAAGCATTGTTCCTCCCTTTAATCCTCCAAATGAAAAAAGGCACTGTTCGAAAAATTGGTCTCCGCCAGGACTCGAACCCGGGTCTCCAGCTTGGAACGCTGACGCCTTCACCACTAGGCCACGGGGACCGTGTGATTGAAGGCAGATCCAAATTCAGGTCATTGGCAAGCCAATCTCTCGGCCCTTTGTACTCAATTAATTCATGGGGAGGGAGTTACAAACAATGCAAGCCGCCTGTACTTCAGCTGGATCACAAAGGAGTGATTCAAGTATTAGTTAGAACATATATATATATAAGCGAAAATTGAACTAATACATACAACTTTAGTTTCTTCCAATATTTAAATAATGCAAAGAATAATCATAAATGATTGAGAAGGAAGAATAATAGGCGTAGCTTAATAAGCATTGTTCCTCCCTTTAATCCTCCAAATGAAAAAAGGCACTGGTCGAAAAATTGGTCTCCGCCAGGACTCGAACCCGGGTCTCCAGCTTGGAACGCTGACGCCTTCACCACTAGGCCACGGGGACCGTGTGATTGAAGGCAGATCCAAATTCAGGTCATTGGCAAGCCAATCTCTCGGCCCTTTGTACTCAATTAATTCATGGGGAGGGAGTTACAAACAATGCAAGCCGCCTGTACTTCAGCTGGATCACAAAGGAGTGATTCAAGTATTAGTTAGAACATATATATATATAAGCGAAAATTGAACTAATACATACAACTTTAGTTTCTTCCAATATTTAAATAATGCAAAGAATAATCATAAATGATTGAGAAGGAAGAATAATAGGCGTAGCTTAATAAGCATTGTTCCTCCCTTTAATCCTCCAAATGAAAAAAGGCACTGGTCGAAAAATTGGTCTCCGCCAGGACTCGAACCCGGGTCTCCAGCTTGGAACGCTGACGCCTTCACCACTAGGCCACGGGGACCGTGTGATTGAAGGCAGATCCAAATTCAGGTCATTGTCAAGCCAATCTCTCGGCCCTTTGTACTCAATTAATTCATGGGGAGGGAGTTACAAACAATGCAAGCCGCCTGTACTTCAGCTGGATCACAAAGGAGTGATTCAAGTATTAGTTAGAACATATATATATATAAGCGAAAATTGAACTAATACATACAACTTTAGTTTCTTCCAATATTTAAATAATGCAAAGAATAATCATAAATGATTGAGAAGGAAGAATAATAGGCGTAGCTTAATAAGCATTGTTCCTCCCTTTAATCCTCCAAATGAAAAAAGGCACTGGTCGAAAAATTGGTCTCCGCCAGGACTCGAACCCGGGTCTCCAGCTTGGAACGCTGACGCCTTCACCACTAGGCCACGGGGACCGTGTGATTGAAGGCAGATCCAAATTCAGGTCATTGGCAAGCCAATCTCTCGGCCCTTTGTACTCAATTAATTCATGGGGAGGGAGTTACAAACAATGCAAGCCGCCTGTACTTCAGCTGGATCACAAAGGAGTGATTCAAGTATTAGTTAGAACATATATATATATAAGCGAAAATTGAACTAATACATACAACTTTAGTTTCTTCCAATATTTAAATAATGCAAAGAATAATCATAAATGATTGAGAAGGAAGAATAATAGGCGTAGCTTAATAAGCATTGTTCCTCCCTTTAATCCTCCAAATGAAAAAAGGCACTGGTCGAAAAATTGGTCTCCGCCAGGACTCGAACCCGGGTCTCCAGCTTGGAACGCTGACGCCTTCACCACTAGGCCACGGGGACCGTGTGATTGAAGGCAGATCCAAATTCAGGTCATTGGCAAGCCAATCTCTCGGCCCTTTGTACTCAATTAATTCATGGGGAGGGAGTTACAAACAATACAAGCCGCCTGTACTTCAGCTGGATCACAAAGGAGTGATTCAAGTATTAGTTAGAACATATATATATATAAGCGAAAATTGAACTAATACATACAACTTTAGTTTCTTCCAATATTTAAATAATGCAAAGAATAATCATAAATGATTGAGAAGGAAGAATAATAGGCGTAGCTTAATAAGCATTGTTCCTCCCTTTAATCCTCCAAATGAAAAAAGGCACTGGTCGAAAAATTGGTCTCCGCCAGGACTCGAACCCGGGTCTCCAGCTTGGAACGCTGACGCCTTCACCACTAGGCCACGGGGACCGTGTGATTGAAGGCAGATCCAAATTCAGGTCATTGGCAAGCCAATCTCTCGGCCCTTTGTACTCAATTAATTCATGGGGAGGGAGTTACAAACAATGCAAGCCGCCTGTACTTCAGCTGGATCACAAAGGAGTGATTCAAGTATTAGTTAGAACATATATATATATAAGCGAAAATTGAACTAATACATACAACTTTAGTTTCTTCCAATATTTAAATAATGCAAAGAATAATCATAAATGATTGAGAAGGAAGAATAATAGGCGTAGCTTAATAAGCATTGTTCCTCCCTTTAATCCTCCAAATGAAAAAAGGCACTGGTCGAAAAATTGGTCTCCGCCAGGACTCGAACCCGGGTCTCCAGCTTGGAACGCTGACGCCTTCACCACTAGGCCACGGGGACCGTGTGATTGAAGGCAGATCCAAATTCAGGTCATTGGCAAGCCAATCTCTCGGCCCTTTGTACTCAATTAATTCATGGGGAGGGAGTTACAAACAATGCAAGCCGCCTGTACTTCAGCTGGATCACAAAGGAGTGATTCAAGTATTAGTTAGAACATATATATATATAAGCGAAAATTGAACTAATACATACAACTTTAGTTTCTTCCAATATTTAAATAATGCAAAGAATAATCATAAATGATTGAGAAGGAAGAATAATAGGCGTAGCTTAATAAGCATTGTTCCTCCCTTTAATCCTCCAAATGAAAAAAGGCACTGGTCGAAAAATTGGTCTCCGCCAGGACTCGAACCCGGGTCTCCAGCTTGGAACGCTGACGCCTTCACCACTAGGCCACGGGGACCGTGTGATTGAAGGCAGATCCAAATTCAGGTCATTGGCAAGCCAATCTCTCGGCCCTTTGTACTCAATTAATTCATGGGGAGGGAGTTACAAACAATGCAAGCCGCCTGTACTTCAGCTGGATCACAAAGGAGGGATTCAAGTATTAGTTAGAACATATATATATATAAGCGAAAATTGAACTAATACATACAACTTTAGTTTCTTCCAATATTTAAATAATGCAAAGAATAATCATAAATGATTGAGAAGGAAGAATAATAGGCGTAGCTTAATAAGCATTGTTAACAATGCTTATTAAGCCACGCCTATTATTCTTCCTTCTCAATCATTTATGATTATTCTTTGCATTATTTAAATATTGGAAGAAACTAAAGTTGTATGTATTAGTTCAATTTTCGCCTATATATATATATGTTCTAACTAATACTTGAATCACTCCTTTGTGATCCAGCTGAAGTACAGGCGGCTTGCATTGTTTGTAACTCCCTCCCCATGAATTAATTGAGTACAAAGGGCCGAGAGATTGGCTTGCCAATGACCTGAATTTGGATCTGCCTTCAATCACACGGTCCCCGTGGCCTAGTGGTGAAGGCGTCAGCGTTCCAAGCTGGAGACCCGGGTTCGAGTCCTGGCGGAGACCAATTTTTCGACCAGTGCCTTTTTTCATTTGGAGGATTAAAGGGAGGAACAATGCTTATTAAGCTACGCCTATTATTCTTCCTTCTCAATCATTTATGATTATTCTTTGCATTATTTAAATATTGGAAGAAACTAAAGTTGTATGTATTAGTTCAATTTTCGCTTATATATATATATAAAGATGTTATATAAGAATAGGGGAGGCATGATGAAAGCAATGCCCTGAAAATGGGAATACCCTGAATGGGCAGGCATTTTAATTAGAGGGGGGGGGGGGGGGGGCATGAGGAGAAAAGGATCTGAGAGCTATAGTAAGGGAGGCCAAATTGGCCACTGTAGATTAGAAGGGGGGGGGGGGGGGTAAACAAAGGGGTGCTTATGTAAGTGATGAGGTAGGATTAGTGAAGAGTGGCTGTGAGTATTATGATAGGAATGTGGAGGTGACATCAAAGGTTAGGCTGATGGGGGGGGGGGGGGGGGGAATGAGAATTGCTTTCATCATGCCTCCCCTATTCTTATTCACATTTCCTCTACCTACTCCCTTGTGCTATGTTATATAACATCTTCTTTGTGTGTTTTCCCTCCAAACCCAGCCAAGTTTGATTGGCCACTCACAGCCTCTTCATTGTTCTATGTCTCCGCCCCCTTCCTTAGCTGTATGCATGTGTTTGTATTATGTTTAGTATATAGTGTTATGTATTTCATGTTCCCTTGTCAGTTATAGCCGCTGAAGAAGATTCTGCTAGGATCGAAAATTTAGGCCCTATTTTGACTCATTTTATTACTCAGGCATTATTATAGTAGATAAGCAGTTTTCAGCAGTATTTTTGCATCATATATATATATGTTACATATATCTTTGTTTGTAAAGAAAACCGAGAATTTAAATTTGCAACAATAGTCACCTTTGACTGATTGCCATTAAACTTAAACAACAACAACATTTCCCATTTTCAATTCGTTCTATTTGTTGAGGAACGAACATTTCTATATAGTACACCTACAGGACTTGCTATATTTGGACTTGTTGACTTTTTTTTTGGATTGCTACATTCTCGGCGAGGGAAATACGATCATTTTTATGTTTGGTTCTAAAAGAAATGTATTATTCATTTCTGGGTATTGTTATACGAGAAAATAATATTCCAGGTCTAGAAGTCCTGATAATCAATTTAGTATGTTATTCCTCATTAAAACTTTTTAATTGAAATGATTATACACGTGATATTGTCCGTTTTGTTTATTATCGAGACTACCAAAAGTGGGACGGGCTGATCTTGAACTATGAATGGAAACGTAAAATCAGCTGTTGCTTTTTATTATTATTGTTCTATCCATTTGTACTATTTTTTTATGCCTTGTTATCATTTGTTGTGCCGTTTGGAGGTGAATCATTGATATGAAACAATTATTTGTTTATTCTGTGAGGAATTGAGGAAATCAGCTCGTGACCAATTCAGGTCGACCAATTCTGATCAATCATTTTTAGTAAACTATTTTGGGGTAGAATACTCATATTTTGTGAACCATTTTTAATTAATATTTGTCAATTATGCTTAGTAAAACATTTATTTCGTCAAACTATAAATTCAGGTTGACTATTTCTGGTCGAACAATTCTGAACGAACCATTTCTGGACGTCCAATTCTGGACGAACCAATTCTGAACGAACAGTTTTTGGAATGTGCGTTTATTATTGGACTTGCTTATTTATGTTAGTGGACATCATAAAAAAACATGCTCCAACTAAAATTAACAAATTAACATAAAACGTAAACTCGTAGCTTTGTAGGATATTTGAAGTGTATGAAAGCGTCCAATATTGAACGGTCTCTTACGTCCATTTATGAACAGTCATATACATTGTCCAAAAATGAACGGTCTCTTACGTCCATCTATGAACAGTCATACATCGTCCATAAATGAACGGTCAATTACGTCCAAAAACGGACGGTCATTTATTGTTAAGAATTGGAAGCTCAGAACTTTGGGGTCTTTCTATATTCAAAGTCGTATCGTAATACTAGATTTGGAACTGATAACATGTACATGGGACCCCTTTGAAAATCAGTTTCTGCTGAAAGGGCCATCCCACCCATTTGTGGAAATAAATAAATAAATAAACAAACATGTATATTCATGTGGCACTGTTCATACAAATTATAGCCAAACTTTACCATGTTTATTTCCTCACCTGAATTGGAGTCTTGTAAATAAATTAACATGTTATTCATTGTTATATTCAACAATTTGGACTCGACATTGATTTATTTAACTAGTCTGGTAAAACACACACATTTAACTTTATTTGTATGATTGATCCATGTTATTTATTGTATGTGATGTAAAATGGCTGTAATGAGAAATAGTCACTGGAATGTATGAATGTCATCTGGATTGATGATGGATGTCTTTTATAAGAATAATTAAGTTTTAGTAATTACATTGTTTGTAACGTTTACTGATTGTGAACATCCATGTTATCGAAATTGACGCTCGTTATCACGCTTAGATTGGGGAACCATATTTGAACCTGATAGGAAGACAGAGGTGAATACTTATGTATTGTTGATGCCCGATTCCGAGCCTGTGAAACACGTGAATTACTTGTAGTGCAATAGCCTATGTGACTGGATTGACTATGTGCATTGAACGCATGCGAGTGTCTGTGTTATAGAGTATGTATGCAATATGACGATAGCGAAGCCAAGTTAGAATTGGGGTGATATGCTTATATTGATAGTGTCTTATAACAGAGAGCCACGACGAAACTAGAGTGTTCTAATTGTTTACCTACGAAAGACTAGTATTTTACTGGCTAATCAACACGTCAGCTGCACCAAGGAGACTCAACTACTTTCAGAATATCTGTGAGTGACCTTCCACTACTGTCTTATTTATAATTATATTCCACATACTAAGAATCTTGCTCTACGATTGGTCAAAAGTTAATCACGTGATGAAATATAGTTTCGCCCATTCGTTACACTCTGTAGATATCTTGGGTGAAAGTGCGTTGCACTCACTAGATAAAAAGTACTATCTACACTCCGCGGTTGCATTGAATTGAATACCAATAAGTGGCGCGATAACTCTATGCGCGCGGTTGCATTGGATTGCTGTGGAGAGTGTGTATTCAAATTCCGCACTATTCAGCAGACCATAGAAGTATGACTCCAACACTGCCGTTGTATTGTAGGTACCCGGGTACGGTAGGTCTGCTTCATTTAATACGGGATTTGAATAGCCACACACTGCACGGTCAATTCAATGCAACCGCGGATGTGTGTGTTGCGCGAATTACAAATGCATGTAATGCGTACTTTGCACTGTATGGTACACCGCTTGCCATGACTCTGACGTTTAGACTTTAGAACGTTGACTTATGAATTGTTTTAGTGTTTCATCATCATTGATTACAATTTTCTTGGAGTCTGACTTGGAGTTGGAGTTCACTTTCATTTTATATAGACCCAAGTGCTAGCCTATAGCCTTAGGCTATGGAATTGTCATGGAGTTAAACAATTGGAATAGCCATTGTTGGTAAGTAGATCAAAGTCTAGTACCGGTAACTGTAGTGTTAGTGTTAGAACTAGGCCTAGACATTACAAGCAGTTTAAGTTGTCTTTCTCGTAGACCTAGCTACCAGTGAAATGTTTCCAATGTAGAATATAAAGCAAATAATCACCTTTTGGTTTCAGGCAATGGCACAATCTATCACTTCCTCGGCGATCTGAATGTATACGCTATCTTTCCTCAGCTTCGCTTCGGAAAAATAGCTACATCCAGATTGCCTCGGAAGTGATAGATTGTGCCATTGCCTTCACCAACGGTAATTATTTGCTTACTATCACGTGTTATTTGTTTACATATATATGGCCAATAGGAAGTCGGCTTATATATAGAGCTCAGATAAAGGAATCAAAGGTTATGGATAGATCCTTCTTGGATTTCGTTCTAAATACTTATTAGTTGCATTTAGATAGGGTTGGTAATCCCCTTAATTTACCTGGTGGCAGCATTTACCGTTTGGAATAGGAGAGAGAGCATAATTAAGGTTCCCTTTTCTTCCACTTTTGAGAAAGATATTAAATATGGTACTAGCCCCCAATTTTTGTTACAATATAAATGGACAATGCCAATGGGAGGACGTGAAGCGCGCCCCGGAGGGGGGGGGGGGGGGGGGTTCCCTTCCAACGGTTGGGAAGTTTTGATTTTGTTCACTTGAAATTATGCAACCTGGGGCATTGTTTATCTCTAGTAGACACTTTGAAATAGTTTTATAAATAATTTTGTCCCCCTTCAAATTAATTGTGCAGTTATTACAGCTATTTCTAAATTGTTATAAATAATCTAAGATGTAATTGTATTTGTTTATATTTCTGTAAAGCGCCTAGAGCTTGATATTAGGAGCGATCATTCCATTATTATTATTATTATTATTATCATTATTATTATTATTACTATTAGTAATATTATGACATGAACTAAGACAAACGAAGGGGGTTTACCCTCTCTAAGAATTGTTTGAAATTGGTGTTAAAACATACCAATGTCGGCCCTGCATGGGCACATACATTATGATAAGACTGTGTGTGTGTGTGTGTGTGTCTTTGTGTGTGTGTCTATTATAAGAGATATCAAGTGATTAAATTCAATTCAAGATATTTTATTCAATCATTGAAGCCGCGCGAAAAGGCTAAATCAAAACGGAAATATACATATTAAAAACATTCCAAATATTATACTAATTAAAAGGAAACATACAAAACATTGTACAAATACATATAAAATATATATGAAACACATATACAAAATAGAGCTAGGAGCTATAGTCAAGCTATTATACATGTAGAAGTCACAACACGTAATACAACTGAATCATTGTCCACTTTTATAAAGCTAGTCAGAGGGGCAACTTACACAGGTGCACACACCTATCATGAGCTGTAGTTTTAAAGGACAATGAAATCCAGACAAATTGTTGTATGCACTATAAGACACTAAATATAGTGAATAGTCTCTAAAAATTTGAGCACAATCGGTCAAGAAATAAGAAAACTATGGCTCTTTGAAAAGAGCCATGTATTTCTTCGAGTGACTCAAATTGGCAACGCACTCTGGCAAAGTTGTGGACAACTCCCCATACATTTTGTACACAAAATTTCAGTTTTGTTCAATTTTCTCAAAATTTATGTTTACCCTTCGTTCGAGTTCAACATATGTTTTGTAGAATGCTTTTATACATAACATATCATGCGTTGGGGGAATGGAAAAATGCGACTATGAAGAAAACTGTAAAAATCGGAACATTTGTGTACAAAACATATGGGGAGTTGTCCACACACTTATCAGAGTGCGTTGCCATCTTGAGTTCCCCATAGGAATAAATGGACATCTTCAAAGAGCTGAAGTTTTCTTGTTTCTTACCCGATTATGCTCTAACTTTCAGAGATTATTCTTCTTAATCTCTTCAAGACTATGGAAGCAACATTTTGCTTGGGATTCATTGCCCTTTAATAATAATGGTGTTTATTCAACAAATGGTCACATTCACAGCTACAAGCTGAATCGCAGTGTCATTTGCACCAATATTTGTAATATGTTTACAAACATGGAAATAATTTAATGAACTCAAGAGGTATAAAGAAACGTTAATATACTATATACAGTGATTAGATAAATAAATCATAATATACCTAAATAGTATCACGAATAAGGCAGGAATACAAACGAAAGACAGTAAATTATATTGTTGTTTTATATATCGATTAATTGATTAAGTGATTACAAAAGTCATTAGGCATCATTAATCAATTTATATTTCCTAATGCAAAATGTATATTTTAAGATAACATTAAAATCATTATGATTGATATAACAATTACTGGGCTACTTAAAGATTTACGAAAATTACATGAACTTGCTGCAATGCATGCAGAAGTAAGTAAGAATTTATTTTCAAGGTTGTATACTACATAAAATATGAATCATTACAGTGTCATGTGCAGCGATATTTACAAACATCAAAATAACTTGAACGATTCACGAGGTATAAGGAGATCTGAATATATACATAATAATTAGAGAAAGACATAATAATCACAAATGAATAGCATAACGAATTAGCCATAAATACTAACCAACGACGGTAAGTAATATTGTTGTTTTATATATCAATACATAAAATGAGTAATAACATTACTAAGCGCCTTGATAGCGCAAAGAGGTTAAGGTCTAGCTAGGCCGGGCACTCACATATGGGGCCTGTACGGAGTCGATTGGGCAGAGCCCCGGTACACTTTAAAAAATGTTTTTAATCATTTAAAACTCATGAGACACACAGGCCTGGGATACTATCCTAAATCTATTTATATCTTATCATGGATAATGCGAGAAATTATGAATGGCAAGGTACATCGACCGAGTCCAGAAAGCACTAGGTTCGTTAGGGGCATCAATGGGGTTCAAGGGCGGAGCCCCAGGAAGCTTTTTGATTTATTATGAAGTCGAAAGATGGGAGTTAAAGAGATGAGATAAAGTGCCACACCTGATTTACGTGTGTTTGACGAGCGCCTTTGAGAGATGTCAAAGGCGGATATAGGGGCTTGCGATGCACTGGGAAGCTTTTGACAATTTAGCACTTTGACAATTGATTTAGTATATCAAGGGTACAAATACTTTATTATACGCTTGGAAGCAGGGTCCTGATTTGAATAGGGCCTCTGTAGGGGTCAAGGGGGCGTAGCCCCCGGAAGCACTTGGACATTTTCAATTTTACACTCTCACGATGCGATGTATAAAATATATTGATAAAGTATAACAACCATTTTCCAATCTGAACTATAACACAGTCATATTTTGTATAGACAAATATTATACTAGAATTGTTGAGATAATTATTGAGTATACGTGAGTTTTTTTTCACTGTTTCATATAGGACACATGCACAAATGTAAACAATTATAACAACAAATAAGCTATAACTTGAATTGTTTACAAGTTAAACATATTTTTCTTTTTTACATGCTCAAATCTATTACATTATTACAAGAATATTACTCAGTGCATGAATAGTTAATAGCTAAGGCAATAGCTATAAAACAAAAATACGTAAATTACATTCGCTATCTTCTAAAAAAGGCACTTCGACGATTGGGATAGTTATAATACCTCCATGCACACACGGTACTTCTTTATTTATGTTGCAAAAACGGGCAGTGAGATTCATAACTGGGTCCAATTATCCATCACACACTGACCCTTTCCTTAAAAGTCTACGATTATTGGAGATAAGTGATGTAAACTTACTGCAACTAGTAACATTAATGTATAATTATAAAAAGAATAATCCCCCTTCCTATCTTAATCAAATATTGCAATGAAACATGCATATTAATTCCTACAACATAAACATTTCTGAAAACCATCACTTGTATAATCCCTAGAATTACTCTGTTATCGATCAATCCTAACAAAGGTCCATATATTTGGCACACACTGCCAAATTAGAAAAAGACAATGCTCGCTGTCATCATCATTATAACGAAATTGACCATCTTCTTATATTATGAATAGCGACCATCATTTCGTATTATGAATAGCGAACCTGATTTTGTTTTTGTGAATGGCGACCCTTTACTTATAGAAGATGAATAGACGCCATCATAAATTATGAATAGCGGTTCTTATAACAAGTTGACCCTTATATCACAAGTTTGAAGTTTGAAGTTTATTAACAACAAAATGTAAGTACATCATAAAACAAAGTATGCAAGGCAAAACAATAAAATACAAACTGTACATAATGTACAAAACAATGAAATACTGCAACAGATTAATTAATGCTTACATAAAACACATTTATACAAAAGTTCAAGTTGTTGCTAAATGAAAACCAAAAGTTAGCACAAGTGCTAGTCGAGATCGGTTTTCTCTGTTCACTATATATCGATAGTGTATCTCTTCATTACTATAGCATTATACTATTTCTTACAATTATATTGTATACATTACAAATACAAAACATTTCTAACTGCTAACATAACAGATAATTTATTTGTTCATCAAATAAATTGTGAGGGTATTACGAAATGAATATCTTGTTTTTTGTTCTCTAATCTTCTGAGGTAAGCTATTCCAAAGCTTCGGTCCAACAAAAGAAATAGTGAATGTACCTTGTGTTGTCTTAAAAATTAGCAAGGGTAGCATTGCATTTTCTTTTCCTCTTGTTTCATAAGTATGGTGTAAAATCTTACAATAATCTAATAATGTATGTGGTAAATTTCTATTATACAAATCATATACAAATGTTGAAAGTGCCAGTTCATGCAAACCAAAAACATCCAATATCCCCAATTGTTTAAACAGTGGTCCGGAGGATGTTCTCAATAATGAAAACGTAATAGCTCGCACAGCCATCTTCTGAGCTAAATGAATACAATTCAAGCGAGATTTATAACTGCTTCCCCATACCTCGATTTCATAGAGTATGTGGGGCTGTATAAACGATTTTTACAAGAGCACAAGGATATACCGAGGAACAAAATATCTCAATTTAAATAGCAAACCCACTTTTCTACGAACGCACTTATTTACACAATCAATGTGATGCTTCCAAGACAATGTACTGTCAATTTGAACTCCTACAAAATATGCCACGCTCACATCATTAATGTCTGTGTCAGACAGTCTAAGAACACCATTTACATCAATTGCCCGTCGTTTGCTTTTAATAAACATATAATTAGTTTTCTTTAAATTGATAGTGAGTCTGTTAGCATCGCACCATTTTTGAATTGCATCTAGCTGCTCATTAACCTCATTTACATCAATTTCATTTTGATTCTCATCAAAAGTGTGAAAAATATTTGAATCGTTTGCAAACAATCTAAAATTAAAATAGTTAGTACAACAATGTAAATCATTAATATAAACTAAAAACAATGTAGGACCCAGAACTGACCCCTGCGGCACGCCGCACGTTATAGTCTTCTGGGTAGATGTGGCCTCCTTATAGCATAATGTCTGAGAACGATTCAAGAGGTAATTAGCAAACCATTGGAAAGCAACACCACGTATACCATAATGTGCCATCTTTTCCAGCAAAATATCATGATTTATAGTGTCAAACGCCTTTTGAAAATCTATGAATATACCAAGTGTTACTTTCCCTTCATCCATTGACCTCATAAGCGTATTAATAAGATTAATCAAAGAAAGTTTAGTACTATATTTCTTGCGGAATCCATACTGATGCTTATACAAAATATTATTAGTCTCCAAAAAATCAATTAAACGAACATTCACAATTTTTTCAAATATTTTCCCAACAACTGGCAAGACTGAGATAGGTCTGTAATTTCCTGGATCAGACTTCGCCCCCTTTTTATAAATAGGTGTTACCTTTGCTACCTTAAGACAATCAGGAAAAGTACCATTTTCTAATGACAGATTAAAAATGTAAGTCAGTGGTAGAACAATAAAATTAGCAGCATCTTTTATCAATATTACTGGTAAATTATCATATCCATGGGATGTTTTACTATCTAGGGCACACAAATAATCGAAAACTTCTCTCTCTGTCACAGGTTTCCAAAACAAGGATTTGTCATTTCTTCTCCCCAAATACTCCTTATAACTATAACGTACATCTGGAATCTTCCGTGCTAAGTTTGACCCAATTGTAACAAAGTAATTATTTAGCTCCTCAGCTATATCACCCTCAGAAGACACAACTCTGGCTGCTCCATCACTACGATCAGACGGGAGAACCAACTCATCTATATCTAATTTTTTAGAATTCCCTCTTCCACTAATCAACTCATTTATTGTTTTCCAAGTTTTGCCTGCATCATGTCTATTATCATCAAATAATTTACTATAATACATTCGTTTAGCATTCTTCAATACAGTTGTCAATGCATTTCTATATTTCTTATATTCGTGTGCATATTCTACATTAAAATTGGATGCTTTATGTTTATTATACAAACTATGTTTCTTTTTAATAGACTTAAAAATTGCTTTAGATATCCATGGCTTTTTCGGAGTATGTCTTTTCTTTGAACTATTGTGCACAATATTCGGAGCATGTTTATCACATATCTTTACAAACGGATCATAAAATACAGAGTAAGCCATATTAACATCGTTATATCTACATACACAATCCAAATTGGTGTTTGCTAAATCTTCATGAAACACTTCGACATTAAAATGTTTATATGAGCGAGCAACTTTTCTCAAAGTTACAACCTTATTCACAATAGGAGGATGATCAAATAAAACAAATATAAGAAAATGGTCAGATACATCATATTCTATAACACCAGAGTGAATAACAGAATTACTTATATTAGTATAAACATGATCAATAAGAGATGAAGTGTGATCTGTCAATCTTGTCGGCATTGTAATAATCTGCTGTATTCCTGTACTTTCCATTGTACTTAAATAATAATCTATTCTTGTATTAACATTTCTTTGTGATAAATCTATATTAAAATCGCCTAATAAAATTATATTCGACCTTCCAACATTTAATTCTTCTAAGACACCTAATAAACTATTTTGAAATTGACCAATGTCAGTATTTGGTGTACGATAAACAATACCAATAACAATTTTACTATCACGTTCAATTATCTCCAACCAGAGGCTTTCAGCATGTAAAACAGAGTAATCTAATCTTGCATATTTCAATGTGTTCCTAAGGCGTCTTGTCATTCAAAAACGCCGCGGCTTTCTAGGCTTTCCTGATAATCCGACTTTGTGTTGAAATCTCGATTAGCATCCACTAAAAAAGTTTTTTTAATAGATAAGACGAACAGCACGATTTCCGGGTGATTATGTAAGGCGCAGTCGCGCGGTGGAAAGCAATATCGATCCGTGTTTTGATATCACATATTACTCGCCAAGCCTGGGACAAAGTACGAGCCTAGCTTGATAATCCGTCTTTTGTGATCGTAACACTGAGAAAGTCAAAGGACAAGCCGGACCGCTGCGCCACATATAATCACCTGGATATCGCGCTCTATTTAAGACTTCGTCTTTATTTTGAAAAAACTTGAAGAGTTCAGTTTCAGCTTTCTAATGCATGTTAATCAAGATTTCAACACAAAGTCGGATTATCAGGAAAGCCCATGAAAGCCGCGGCGTTTTTGAATGACAAGACGCCTAAGGTATGGTTCAACCCCACCACCTCTTTCAGCCTCACGGCAGTTAAAGGGCATCAAGCGTGGGGATGCTACACAGCGGGTCGCCATTTTGAACTGGGCCAGTTTGCGCGCACCGCATGACACTGAGCTAACGTGCATCACGCACCGTGCGCAACGTGTACTTAAGATGGCGCCGCGAATCTGAAGTACCTTTAACCTCAAGGACATAATCACTTAAAGCTAATGTATCAACATTGTGAACGTTCCATACCACATCAAATTTAGAGGCAAGTGCAGTAACATTATACAGTTGTTAACTGGTGGTGGAGGGAAAAGCACGGAATGTTCTACTCCCGAGGGATTTTAAATGCTATTGAGGGAAGAGTCCCGAGACGTAGTCGAGGGACTTATTTTCTTCACGAAATAGCATTTAAAATCCCGAGGGGAACATTCCATGATTTTCCCGACAGCAAAGTTAACAAATGTTTTATCATCTGAATTGCCATGCAACAGTGCCATGTAATATCCAAAAATATTACATGGCAGCTCATGTACTGTATTTACTAAGTCAGGTGATACATTCTATTATCGCATGAGTATCATTCCAATATACATATAATTAAAAACACAATTTTAACTGATAATTTAATCAAAATTTAATTTTCTACACAATTAAGCTAAACATAAACACATACCACAATATATTGTAAATTTGGGTGTCATCAATGGCAAATTATGATATTTCTTTAAATTGCATCAGCTTGTCTTTCAAGTCGGCATTCATTTTCCTTTGACAAATAGCCACGCGACAATACTTGACTTGACTTAAAGACCAATAATAAATATATATGTATTCTAATACAATTTAATTTATCCCCATTTACCAAGGACGTACTTTATTAAGTGGTGTGTTTCTGTATCTATTTCAAACAGCAAATTGAACAATACATATGAAGTATTATCGGTTTTCAGAATAACGTAATATATCTGGTCGATGTGAGGCTGGTATGACACGAGGTGTGGTCGTATAATATCCATAACGTTATGGAATGTCAGGAATTTGTAGAATGTGAGAGCACGGAAGACGTCGATTTGATAAGAACAATCTTCTTTAAATATTACAATCCGTAGTATACAATCTTCTTCCACTATACAACATGTTCATGAATATAAACTCTAGACCACACTTTACCTAATTATTTAGGGAAAATGCGATATATCTTTGTTTACGGCACTACGGTATCACAAATCAGTTATCTGATATGTCCACTGGGTGTTGTGTGAAAATTTCAAGTTAAATAAACTTTATATGAGAAAAACTGAAACCTGTCCCATCCTTTTTTTGTTAATAAGAATACATCAAGGTATGAGAGAACCGCTAGAATTTCAATTGGATTTTGAGGATTTGGACAATGTTACTAAGTCCCTTTAAAGCAAGAGAAAACGAGAGTTATCGCGAAACCTTAGTTTGTAGGAGAGGGTTTAATTTTACATTTCCTATTTAAAATTGCTATTAGATTATAAAATTTATTTGTGAGTCAAAGTAAGTAGCGGAGCTATCGTATCTAGCAGATCCTTCGTCTGGGCTGGAAATGACAAACACTTTACTTTTACATATAGCTAATTTGTTTATACAAATAATAATGTATAAAATGGCAACGCTATTTAATTTCACCATCAACCAATAGCAAGACAATTGCCATTAAAGCAACTTAAAGAGAACCAACACGCCAACAAAATATTCTTATAAATTAAAGGTTGTAGTTTTAGTAGTCCGTTCCACCAAGTTAAGAAAAATAGGTTGCCAGAAAATTATACAACTGGAGAACGCATCACCATACTAAAATATGCGTTCATGGTTAATGATTAGGACGTACGCATCTCCCGCGGTTCTATTGTCTCTAAACGTAAGCGTGTATATAATTGGCGAACTCGCAGACGTTTGGCGCACACAGAACCATGGGTTTCGTAAGTGCTGGAGATAAATGTTGGGTATAATATCAAACACCAGTTCCGAAACATACAAGCCTGTGTTGATCTTTGCATAGTGGTCCCCTTTAAGATGGTAAATGCCTATCTGCAATCGTGACAAGACCAACTTCCAATAGTGCCTCTCTCAGGATGCGACTTTGGTCATTATTTAATGTTCTGTCCCTCCATTTAAACAGCATGGAACTTGTGCCGGCTACCGTCACCTCGCCGCTAAGTTTGTTTGTTTCTATGAACTGGCTGACCTCCGGGCGTTTGAATTCGAGCTCCAAACCCAAATCCATCAGCTGCGCATTGCTTCCCCCAATGGCTCTCGCGATCCTCTGCAGCTCTTTATCAGATATTCCCTCCGTTTCATTCTGTATTTCAGGTCTGTATGGAAGGGTAAAACAAAACGTATGATAAACCTAACATGACACAGAAAATTACGAAATTTAATCCATTTTGAGTACTGAAGATAATAAAGAAATGTATCTTCATTTCTGCGAGAATATTGCGCCAACACAATAATCTCCCTTTGACTCTCTCCTGTATCTCTTGCTTAACCATGTAAACCAAGGCTACGCTATTATCATGATTCTACTCACCTTAATGCTGGTCGTTCTGCTCCTGTTGCTTCATAACTTTCCGTTACTGTGGAATGACACGAGAACAATACAATTTTTAAAGATTGTAAAATAATATCATCATTGTTTTAATAAACATCTTTGCACAAAAACAAGTTATGATGAAATTTCGACTTAAAGGGATGTAGTAAATTTTTTGACAAGTGCAAGTCATGGGTGATTAATACATTGTGTATTGGTGTCATCTGATATGTCCACAAAGTAATGTGTGAACATTTCACGTTAATTGGATGTTTTTCGGCTGCGATATGAGCAAAAATTTAAAGTGTTATTCACTAACTCATATCACATAGTAGTATGTACACGGCTTAAATTATCCCATAGACAATTTCATATCTGAACACTTCAATCGTGAATATGTTTTGAACGAGATAGAAATTTGAAGAAAAAAAACTTAAACCTGTCCTTTGCTTTTATTGTTGATTTGAACATGATAAGGTATGAGGGAACCATTAGAGTTCCAAGTAAGATTTGAGGATTTGGACAATTTTACTAAGTTAAATCTGCCCATGAAACGATGATGAAGGCTGCCCCTATACGCAAATTAACTCTAAACCGCCTCTTGCGTGAGTGCAATGAATACTGACACGAATTTTATTTGGACAGATACTAGCCTACAGTTATTTTATTAACCTCATTAAAACAGTTCTTAGAAATTAGAATGATGCTTTTCTACTGCTGAAGGTTTGACAATTTTTGTTTGGAAGGGTCGGAAATTCAGGTTTGATTGAACTTTGCAATATCATCATCACTTGTGTTACAATTAATCCTAAACAGGCAAAAAAACAAAAACACATTAAAGGGGGCTGAAAAGCCTCACTCTCCTCGATTTTCACGAAATCGTCACATATGTGACGGAGGCGGTGGGCTCGGGCTGCAGGCCTCTGGAGTTTTGAAAACGACCACATTGTGCCAAACTAACATCATATTCGGTCAAAAGCATATTATATAATACAGAGTGTCCCAGAAAGGTTGCAACACTTACGATCGTTAATTTCTTCGACACCATCGACCAAATGTCATTATTTTTTATTTAATTGAATAGAACATTCTTTTTCCAACAAAATGATACCATGAACATGGATTTTGGGTAAGGCGTTTGGATGCTAGGGCCATTTTTCTGAGGCAATGTCGTTTCCAAAATTTGCTACTTTTTCGTCTCCAGCGATCCGCTGAGCACTGAAGCATTCTCTCCTCACGGCCTGCCATACAATTCGCTGGACAAAAGAACCGCATGGCTGCCCTCCCTTTTATAAGGAAGACAATGAGCCGTACTATAACCGTTACGTACGGGGTAATCGAATCGTAACTTCGCGCTGTTCAACAGTGGAATAGTTTGGCGGGGGGGGGGGGGGGGGGGGGGAAGACGGTGCTTGGTGAGGGAAAGGCATGATCGACACTCGACAATAGATAATTGAAACTAGTGATTAGGAGTTGGGAAAAGGGCCCTATGCCAAAGGGCAATATGCCAAGTTAAGCTGAACATCATATGAATTGCTAATACACATGAATTGTGTGCTAATAATAAAGGAGAGAGGAATACTGGTAACACATGATGAACATGAAGAGACGTGAGTGTATTTGGCTAGAAGCGGGCTGTGTGTGCGTGTGTCTGTGTGTGTGTGTGTGTGGGGGGGGGGGGGGGGGTAGACAAGATTTTAATTATCACTTTTATCCCGAGCTGCGTGCGATCGCGAGGGACCCAGTACACCTGACGTTGGGGCGCCCTGTCGATAATTCATGTGTATTAGCAATTCATATGATGTTCAGCTTAAATTGGCATATTGCCCCTTGGCATAGGGCCCCTTTCCCAACTCCTAATCACTAGTTTCAATTATCTATTGTCGAGTGTCAATCATGCCTTTCCCTCACCAAGCACCGTCTTCCGCCACCCCCCCCCCCCCCCCCCCCCCGCGCCAAACTATTCCACTGTTGAACAGCGCGAAGTTGTCTTCCTTATAAAAGGGAGGGCAGCCATGCGGTTCTTTTGTCCAGCGAATTGTATGGCAGGCCGTGAGGAGAGAATGCCTCAGTGCTCAGCGGATCGCTGGAGACGAAAAAGTAGCAAATTTTGGAAACGACATTGCCTCAGAAAAATGGCCCTAGCATCCAAACGCCTTACCCAAAATCCATGTTCATGGTATCATTTTGTTGGAAAAAGAATGTTCTATCCAATGAAATAAAAAATAATGATATTTGGTCGATGGTGTCGAAGAAATTAACGATCGTAAGTGTTGCAACCTTTCTGGGACACTCTGTATACAGTTGTATATGTCCAAATACATTTTGGAGCTAAAACGTGAAAACACCGACTACACGCTGACCTGGGATGTCGAAAAAAAGTCAAACCTGCAAAAAAGAAGAAGCGGCTTGTGCAATCTTTGCCTAGAGGAGAAATACGTAATCATTCGAAACAAGGAAGCACTAAACAAAAGATCGGAACTAATATCAAAGTGCAGACACCGAGCCAGACCAACCCGAAAACCACCCGAGCGTGAATACGACCCATCGCACCGCGCAGGAAACCAGCCGGGTCAGTTTTCCTGAGGATCGCCAACATAACGGGCGTGAAACCGACGGTAGCGAACTCCGCACTCTAAGGTAGGTATATCATATTATATATCATTTTTCGGAAAAATCATATCGTATTCGTGCAAACTGATATAAACAGTTCAGGCAATGGCATTTAATATTTGGGTAAACTCATATCATATTTAGGACAAGTCATAATAGTGTATCATTCTCGGGCGGTTAAGTCGTGATAAACTTGTTTTGGGCTTGTCGTCCGTTATCTTAACACCACGTCTACCGTAGAACACCATCGTCAAGCACCCCCAAGCACCTATACGCATCTTGCCTTTAAAGAGCGCCCGCTCTCTGTCCAAAAGGGAAACGTTAATCAAGAATGCAAATAATAGTGAGGAATATTCATGAGGATAATAATGGACAAATGATGGAGGTGAATCTAATGGAAACGTCACCTAAAAATACAATGGTGATGAATATTCATGTGAAAACGCCGCCTAAAATAGACAACCTCTGTGCTGTTATTTGTATGGAGCTGTGTTTGATATGGGGCGTATAGAGGGGGTCCCACCCCCATGCACATTTAAAACCTCTGTCCCCGTTGTTAGTCAAAAATTAAACAGATGAATAACCTCAAAGGAAAGAACATGACAGGACAATTTGTAATTAAGGATATGTAAAATATAGATATTAAAGTAGCTTTCAATGTAGGCCTACATTTATGCACTTTCGAGGTTCTTGTCCCCCCCACCTCCTACGTGTGCCAGGTAAACGTTTTCCGCCCTACGCATTCTGGGTTACCTTAAGTATTCATGGGTTCCTTTTCTTTGGTTTAAAGACTCATGAAAGAAGGTAAATGAGGGTATTTGTATCAGTATAAGCTTTATTTGTACAACACAAATTCTTATTATTCTATGCAGCCTTTACATTCGACGTTGCCACTGACAACCTGCCCCTTCGGTTAAAGTAGCTACCGTGTATATTGTAAGATAATGCACGCCCTGAACAAAAACTTTCTGCATCCATCAAAGCGCTTGCCAACAAACAATGCTTGTCTGACCTTTCATATAGCATGTTTGATGAAGCAAGAACGGGTACATGTGTTCTACAAAGTCTGCTATGTATCGCGTCAGTAGAATGCCAGGTTTTTATTATGGTTTGTATCCAGGAAGGTGCAGGGACGAATGACCCCTATTTTTGTATGTATTATTTTATTTTTAATTTTACATGATATTATTTGTTTAATCCAGTCATACAAGTAAAGGCTATTCGAGATCCTTAATTTCTTCTGATGCTGAATGACACTTGTATATATAATGCATTTATCACACTCCTAAAGCTCCAAATGCTGAACTCGTCCCTGCCTCAATACAAACGAAAAGGTACACAGCATCCACGTATAGTATAGTAGAAATACCAAATAACAAGGGAAGTTGGTTAGTTAGCTCATCGGTAAAATACTGTGAACCTGGTAGGAACTGGTTCAAATCTTCCTAGGGGGGTCTTTTCCCGGGGGGGGGGGGGGGGTACTCAGATTATAGTCGGACGGGGGTGTGCGGCTGAGACCTCCGAACCCATACCCAAATCTAAAGGGTCCTTTTGCTGTAAATAGGTACCCATGTCTAAGGATTTTTTTTCGCCGGCGTCGCATGTTTGCTGTGTATTTCCCGCAAATTGTGTGGTTTCTTTTAGCGAGCGTAGCGAGCTTGAAAGTTTTTGAAATTTCGCATCAGCAAATCCCAAAATCCCGGATAAAAGAGAGGAAATGAAAAAAAGGGGCCCATGTCTAAGGATTTGTTAATGAAAAGGGGACCCATGTCTAAGGATCTTTCTTGAAAAAGTCACCATTCCCAGCGGCACATCCCCGTATACCCAATATACGTGAGTACCCCCCCCCCCCCGGGGGTCTTTTTTGTGTACATTTTTTGTGTATTAATTTAAATGTTCATATTTTTACGTTGATTTTTACATATCAAATGTAGTAATAATTTCTGTTTTTTTTGTTTGTGTGTGTGTGTGTGTGTGTGTGATTCATTTTTTGTGTCTCCTTTTTTTTTTTATAAATCTTGTTCTTCATTATCAATAGTCCCTGCACCTTCCTGGATCTGACCCTGGTAATACCAACCATACGAAAAACCTGGCATCCTACCTACACGACACCTAACAGACAATCGAATGATATTTGTTAAAGAGATAGTTGAGTTTTGGTAGAGAGGGCGCTAGACTACTTATTTTTTGTGTGAGGTAATGAAAAACTGAGTGTAAAATTTGAAAGAGCATAATATTTAAAATCTTTGTTTGATCAAAATCGGTTCAGAGACGGCTGAAATATCCATATATATAACTATTTGTAATAAACCTGGGGCCCCAGGTTTATTAGAGAATTTTGAACCAGCCGTTAAAAATTCAAAAAAATGCTTCCTCTTTTCAAAAAGTTTAAAAATAGGTATTTAAATAGTTGTTGGTTATTTATCTATCTAATCACTATTTCAACAAAGCATCACATGCACAATATTTTATTCAAAATGGTTGAAACCGATGAGTGCTTAGAGAGCGCCCTCTTACGTTTTAACGGCTCTTTTTGAATGATAACATGATCTTTAATACGTCATTTGTAATTTTGTGTTCCTTTCTAGTTGTAACTATTAGTTTGTAATGTAATGATGCAGGTTTTGGTTACTAAAATTCAGTTTCACCAAAACTGTACTCTCCTTACCAGAACTCAACGTTTCCTTTTTAAGTTTGAAAGAACACATCTACTGGTCATCGAACATGCTTTAAATGAAAGATCAGACAAGCATTGTTTGTTGTCAAGCGAAGGGGCAGGTTGTCAGTGGCAACGTCGAATCTAAAAGCTGCATAGAACTATAAGAATTATATTGTTAAAAAAAGGCTGATACCGATACAAATACCTTCTTTCATGAGTCTTTAAACCAAACAAAAGGAACCCACTTAGATAACCCAGAAGGCGTAGGGCGGAAAACGTTTACCTGGCACACATAGGAGGGGGGGGGGGGGGGGGGGAGGGGACAAGAACCTTGAAAGTACATAAATGAAGGCCTACATTAAAAGCTTCTTTAATTATCTGTATTTTAAATATCCTTAATTACAAATTGTCCAGTCATTTTCTTTCCTTTGAGTTGATTCATCTGTTTAAATTTCGACTAACAACGGGGACAGAGGTTTTAAATGTGCATGGGGGTGGGACCCCCTGTATACGCCCCATATTAAACACAGCTCAATACAAATAACAGCACAGTGGTTGTCTATTTTAGGCGGAGTTTTCACATGAATATTCATCAACATTGTATTTTTAGGTGACGTTTCAATGAGATTCACCTCCATTATTATCCTCATGAGTATTCCTCACCATTATTTGCATTCTTGATTAACGACGGTTTGTAGAGTCTTCTACATCCTTCGACCTTCGATACCAAATTTGTGACCATCGAGGAGACTACGGTTTTCAGTCGTGATAAACTTGTTTTGGGCTTGTCAGGTGAAAATAGGGAAGATGGCATTCGGCCATAGCTAAGCCTAGCTCCCCCAACACATGAGAAAAAAATGACGTCCTTAGAATCTTTAAAAGGGACTGTAGGCTACCCCTTTTGCAAGCAAAATTTCAAAAGTTGCGAGGTTATTGTCTTATATGAAGTAAAATGTCATTTAACAACATGCCTGAACAGATAAGAGTTTGAAATCTCCTTTTCGGGGTGTTATAGACCTTAAACATAATAAACGACTGACAGCGTTTAATTGTGCATTATACGAGTATTCACCCGGTGCGAAATTTCGCACACGGAATCCACGGAGTAGCACGTTGCTGCGCGTGACCCCTCCGTGACCCTCACTACGTGACCCGCGCACATATCGAACACTGGCGTAGGCGAATACTAAACAAAATATACAAACCTCGCTAAGACTGACTACATGTAATTGTATATTCTTCATTTTCGACACCTGTTTCGGCGACATATCTTTATAAATGTCGGCTTCACAATACCTTTACAAGAATAAGTACAACATTGTTGTAATAGTATGCTAAATCAGTTGAACGCCTTTATTGACCGATATATACAATAGATTGGTGGAGGGACGCATTCGTTTTTCATTCGTAAAATCCAAAATTACAGGGCTTTTCGATCTGGATTTGTTTGTGTGTGTTACATTCATCCCATTCGTCTACTGGAAAGTGTTCAGACGATTTGTGAAAGGCGGACAGTCCCTGTAAGATTAGAAAGAAAACTTACCTTTTTCAAGTTGCATTTCAGTAATTTCCAGTAGCTTTATTTTGTGTTTTTATATATGTTTTTTATCAAAATGTTGTTAATAATTATGTTCAAATGTTCATGCTTTTCGTTTTCCTGTCTCTACTTGTGTGTAAAAATGAGTTAACTGTGCCCTGGGGACCTTGAAAAGGTGGAATTGGCGCATTAGAATACTTCTTTATTAATAATAATACAGACCCGCTTACTATCATCAATGTAAATGTAAATGCATTATTAGTAATACACAATGATGAAATATAAATGAAATAATAAAAAGTGTGTTTCCCTTATAAAAATAGCGGAAACAATAATTACATAAATATCCTGTCTGTACAAGGTACTCCTCATCCAACTCGACATCCTGATGCAGGCGAAGATTAAGTGTCATGTTTTCTCCTCGTTCCTTCAAGTTCAGTTCGAGGTGGAAAGACGCCTTGAACTTCTGCATGATGGCCTTCTTTGTATATGTTTGCTATAATAGAACCATTAAGATAGAAAGCAAAGCATACAGTACGTTTTAAAAGTAGAAACAAAGTTTCAAACTGTCCGTATCAAATTTGTCATATTTCCAACGATGCGAGTACAATACATGTGTGTTTAAAATACTTACTTTTCTCCTTTTAAGATAAAATATCATTCGTTTGCGGTTGAATTAAATATGCACAATTTTAATCATGTAATACATAATACAATATTAATATATTTATTTATTTCAATAATTACAATTACAACAAAATAATAATAAAACGAATATCATATTAATAATATATTATATTATTAATATGATATTCGTGTTATTATTATTTTGTTGTTATTGTAATTATTGAAATAAATAAGTATATTATTATTGTCATACTTCGCATTATTATCAATAATATTAATATTATTATATATCGTACCTCTTTAAGTGTCGTGCCTCCGATGTAATCCGCACAGATTATCAAGTTCCCACCATCTTTGTCTGTCTGAAAGCAGAACTCCTGCTCCGGCAGTGCAAGTTTGTGGCCTGCTTCTTTTTCTTCCTCCTTTATTGTCTGTTGAATTTCAGCATTATTCGAAGGAAAATATAACCATTGTGGATATGCAGAACACCACAATGACATTATGCATGCAATCATTTTAAAATAATAATACACAACTAAAAATAGAGATTTACTAGTAAGTATAATATATATTCAATTAAAATGCCTTTGTTCCCATAATAATTGGATTCTCTTTTTAATCCTAGGTCATGTGGGTATTTAACACTGCTTGCACAAGGATGGCAGATGAGCGGTCCGATAGCTTACCAAATATTAAATAAGCCTACCTTTATTTCCTCCTTATATGACTCTTGATGTTTGTTGTAGACGTAGGCGCGCAGGATAGGATTTTGAGCTAGAGGGATGTTTTCAGGGAGGAAGGCAGAGCAGCCCATCAGCTTGGTGATATGTTCTCCCTCCATGGCGACTAATACGTCACATTCCTGGCAAAAGTGATCAACCGAAAGTTCCAAAGAATCTTCGTGAAGAATGCATCTGGGTACGCCAGTCGAGCTCAGAAGTGTTCTAGAACCCCATACTGTATAAAGTATGTAAAACATGCAACATGCAAACTGTCAAATAAAAGATGGGATTTGAAATATTCCGGATCCCGATTTTTTAAAGTTTCTAAATCATAATTGTTTGCTTAGATGTACAATTTTCAATTATTGGCCCTACATTTATTTCAATCGGATATATTATTTATGGCTATTTCAGCTGTTTCTGAGCCGATTTTGATCAAACAAAGTTTATTTTGTCTTTGAAGGGATCTAGTAACTATTTTTAAAATCATTGGTATGTGTTTACAAATGTAAGAAATTGAAAAAAACCAACAACATTAATTTACGGTGCGAAGAGTCATGAATGGTTGAACTTATGTGTATTGTTGTGATCAATGACAATGAATGAGTGATTTGTAAACACGGCAAATGAATGTCATATGACCGAGTAATTAGTGAAAATGCAAAGTGGTATTTTCTAACTCACTGCCCTTACACTTTGTACACATTTATAATTTTCCAGTAGATAATTACAAATCCAAACACTCAATCATTCATACCTTTATAACGAAAGAGCAACGCAAAAATCTGCTCCATGTTTCTACTGGTAAGGATTACAATGAGGTATGTGAAAACTGTTAGAGTTCTTGGCAAGTTTTGTCGATTTTGACAATGTTACTAGATCCCTTTAAACTCGTGAGCCCTTTCAGATATTACATTCATATATAATTTTTCATTACCTCACAAATAAATTATTCCTATCCTCTCTAAACAAAAACTGTACAATCTTTTTTTCTTTTTCTTGTCACTGTATTTTAAACATATCTAATCTGGCTCTATTCGTAAAAAAACAACAAATTACATTAAAGCGGAATTCCACTCCGAAACCCCTTTTCCATTGCTAAAAAGACAAATTAACACTGCCCACGGTCATCCAAGTAACTAATGATCATTTCTCACAAGATCCAGAAGATTGCAAGACAACCTCCTCAATCCAGCGAACCGCTACTGTGCGTTTTGCCATAATTTGATCGGGACCGCCAGATTGGTGACGTACGTTGCGAGCTGGCTAATCAGAGATTTTGATTGGTCAATTACAGTTCGCCAAATATTGTTTTTCATAAACTAAAAAAATATGTTATTACAGTTATTGTATCACCAATATTGTGTGTTTCTATTGACAAAAATTAAATATAGATTGGACATATTATTTGCATTGTCAACATGTAATATAATAATTTTTATAACAAATATGTTAGACCAAAGCTGTAAATATCTAAATTCGCAATTTTGCAATCAGCTGTGAGCCTATTTATTTCGCTTCCGATCGATCGCGTAAATCGTATAGCATATAGCGCATCGTACATATATCCCGTGCTTGATATCTCCATCAACCATTACCATTTGCCTAAACAAATATAACTCTTATATCTTCCGTTTGCTATGTTCATTTGCAAATTTGAAAATGTTGCAACCCTCGTGTCATGGACTCGATCCTTCGTATGAGCAGTTCTCGCAAGTGTGGTTGGAAACAATCTGGGGTAAAGTGATCTGAACAAACGACATTATTTCTGTCATATTTGTAGGTCCTTATGCTAAATTTCTCCGATCTGAGCGCAGCTAGCCATTCTGCACATCTTTTGCGATCCTTCAACGGAATCGGAATGCTAAAATAGTTCTTCCTTCTTGTCCTAGAAGAATGCAAAACAACATTTTCGTGTGTAATAAAATGGCAGATGCGCGAAGGTGCCAGCTCGCATATGACGTCATAATATCAATATTATCGGCCCAAAATGTGGTATCGTTAATGCCCCATGTACGTATTTTAAATATAGCGAAGGTGCGATTGACGATACTCAAACTGGTGTCCTTTCACTATCTCAATCGTTCAAGCAAAAATGTGGATATGGTAATTTGTGATAAGATACTAGCATTCTAATGGAGCTAAATTATTTTGGGGACGGAATACTTCTTTAAACATATCCGTGAGTATCGCTTCTTCCTGACAATTTAGTTGTAAGGTTTTTGCTTGGATATGAATACACGTGAGAGTAAACTTAATCAGGACATCTGAATAAGAAATACTCCCTTCAAAGTGTTCGGATTCTTGTGAAATTCTGATTTTAAACATTATTTTGTCCTCATCGTTTGGCATGGTTAAGCCCCAGTCCCATAGTCACGGTTTTTACGGCGAATCGTAACGATATATATGGCATTCGTGGAGAAATCGCTTAGGTCATTCTAATTCGTTGTAGATTGTCCCTATTCTTTCACAATTTCGTTGCGCATCGCATCGAAAACCGTGAAACGCGGTCCATAACGGTCGTCGCGCCAACACGTTTTTGTCAAGCTCATGACTAGTAACTGTCGTTATGAATTCATGTTTAGTCATTTTCACTTTGTTGCATTTCGTTCTGTCTCGTACCGCTTCCTTGTTAAGATCGTTGCTTTCCGTTCTGGTTCGTGTAATGATCCATTTATGTCGTGGCAATTTTATACTAACGAATTGGCTTCTTGTGATAGTCAAATCTATTACCGAGGTGGGCTCGAAATGACTATTACCCGAAGCGTAGCTGAGGGTAATAGTCATTTTGAGCCCACCGAGGTAATATATTGCCTATCACAATCAAGCACATAAGTTAGTTGTTTTATATCACTCATCAATATCACGGATTGCTTTCATCTTATAGCAAAATAAGTGAAAATCTCTTCAATATTTCATAAAATCGCTCGTAAATGTTGACATCAAAATCAATCGACATTGACGAAGCCAGTATTAGCCTCCAGAACAATGGCGCATCTAATACGCTTAATGTCATTGTTTATTTTGCGCATACAACAACAAAGACGCAAAACTGAGTGCGCACCAACGAGCTGGCAGTTGCGCACGATACGCGATGAATGCGTATTAGCGCGCCCACGGATGTGCTTATTGGCAGTATTGGCGTTCTTCTTCATTTGACCTAGATAAGTGTTAGTTTTTACTAACAAGGGCAATCACGTGACTAGAACGTGTGCGCCATAGAGTACTGCACAATTTTGTTTGCGTGTGTATTTTGCTTAAGCACATGATCTATGGGACGAGCGCGTAACGCACTTTTCGTGTTAGTTTTTACTAACAAGCCCGGTCACGTGATTGCGCGTATTGTCCAAAACTATCGTTTGTCAAATTCAATGGTAAAACGATCTTATGAGGGATATGATATACAGTTGTTAACTGGTGTTGGAGGGAAAAGCACGGAATGTTCCACTCCCGAGGGATTTTAAATGCTATTGAGGGAAGAGTAAATAAGCCCCGAGACGTAGTCGAGGGACTTATTTTCTTCACGAAATAGCATTTTAAATTCTCGAGGGGAACATTCCATGATTTTCCCGACAGCAAAGTTAACAACTGTTTTATCATCTGATTGCCATGTAACAGTGCCATGTAATATCCAAAAATATTACATGGCAGCTCATTGTACTGTATCTACTAAGTCAGGTGATAATCACATTTATATCCCTCATACAATCGTTTTACCATTGCATTTGACATACGATAGTTTTTGACAGCACGCACAATCACGTGACGGGGCTTGTTAGTAAAAACTAACACTAAAAGTGCGTTAGGCGCTCGACCCATTGATCATGTGTTTTAGAAAAATGCACACGCGAACGAATTTGTGCAGTTGTCTATGGCGCACACGTTTTAATCACGTGACGGCAACTGTTAGTATTTACAACTAACGAATGGGCTTCTTGTGATAGTCAATCTATTACCGAGGTGGGCTCGAAATTACTATTACCCGAAGCGTAGCTGAGGAAATAGTCATTTCGAGCCTACCGTATATAGATCAAGCACATTAGTTAGTTGTTTGATATTACTCATCAATATCGCGGATTGCGTTCATCTTACGCATAATTAATCAAAATCTCTTCAATATTTCATAAAATCGCTTGTAAATTTTGACTTAAAAATCAATCGAAATTGATGAAGCCAGTATGAGCCTCCACTCCAGAACCATGGCGCATCTAATACGCTAAATGACATTGTTTATTTCGTGCATACAATAACAAAGAAACAAAACTGAGTGCGTACCAGCGCGCCCACAGATGTGCTTATTGGCTGTCTTGGTGTTCTTCTTTCTCTGACCTAGATTAGTTTTAGTTTTTATTATATCCCTCATAAGATCCCTTTACCACGCGCAATCACGTGACCGGGCTTGTTAGTAAAAATTTTGAGCAAAGAACTCGCGAAATCTACCAACAAGCAAAAGTAGTCCCAATTGTTGATAGATGGGAAAGAGGAAATTTAATCATGTTATTCAAAATAATGCATGACTTAACTCCAAATTACTTATCTTCACGAGTTGAATTTCGACATAATCCTCACAACTTAAGAAATGCCGATTATAAAATTCAGCTTCCAAAACCTAAGACCGAGTTTTTAAGAAGAAGTTTCTTTTATCATAGTTCCAAATTATTCAATTGTCTCTCCTATGAAACGCGAACCTTAAATACACTGACTACCTTTGTTCGCACCATTAATTTGAATGAAATTGCAGACTGAACTTTGTCTTGCCCTTTTTTACCTTTAATTTGATATCTTTTGGTTATGTCATAGTTATACATGCCTTTTTTTTTTTTTTAATACTTTTAACGTGATAAATATTATACAAACCCCTTAGTTTTGTTTAGTTTTTTGTTTTTGTTTCTTTGTTTGTTTTTTATTTTTTGTTTATCTTGATGTTTTTGTATTATGTTATTGGTTTTAAAGTTTTACTCGTATGTTTGTTGTCGTTCAAGTTGAATTTCTGCAATTAACCGTCTTTTTAGTTTGTTTGTTTAGTACATTTATTTGCTAGCTGTAACTTGTTGTAACTATATGTACATAATTCATTGCCTTATTTCTTGCATTTATTGTATTGCATAATTCACTGTATATTTTATTGTTATTTTTATGTTTGTGGACCCCTTTGAAAATCAGCTGCGCTGAAAGGGCCATCCACCCTATGAGAGGAAATAAATAAATAAATAAATAAATAAATAAATAACACTAAACGTTCTTTACGCGCTCGTCCCATATATCATGTGTTTTAGCACAATACACACGCAAATAAATTTGTGCAGTACTCTATGGCGAACACGTTCTAGTCACGTGATTGCCCTTGTTAGTATTCAACTAACGAATGGGCTTCTTGTGATAGTCAAATCTATTACCGAGGGGGGCTCAAAATGATTATTACCCGAAGCGTAGCTGAGGGTAATAGTCATTTTGAGCCCACCGAGGTAATAGATTGCCTATCACAATCAAGCACATTCGTTAGTTGTTTTATATCACTCATCAATATCAGTGATTGTGTTCAGATATAGCAAAATAAGTGAAAATCTCTTTAATATTTCATAAAATCGCTTGTAAATTTTGATATAAAAATCAATTGACATTAATGAAGCCAGTATGAGCCTCCAGAACCACGGCGCATCTAATACGCTTAAAGTCATTGTTATTTTGCGCATACAATCACGAAGACGCACAACTGAGTGCGCACCAACGCGCTGGCAGTTGCGCACATACGCGATGAATGCGTGCTAGCGCTCACACGGATGTGCTTATTGGCTGTCTTGGCGTTCTTCTTCCTAGGGTGTTAGTTTTTACCAGCAATGTCAATCACGTGACTAGAACGTGTGCGCCATAGAGTACTGCACAAATTTGATCGCGTGTGCATTTTGCTAAAACACATGATCTATGGGACGAACGCGTAACGAACTTTTAGTGTTAGTTTTTGCCATAAAGCCCGGTCACGTGATTGCGCGGGGATTGCGCGTGTTGTCCAAAACTATCATTTGTCAAAACGATCTTATGAGGGATATAATAAAAACGCTTATCTAGGTCATAGAAAGAAGAACGCTAAGACAGCCAATAAGCACATCCGTGGGCGCGCTAATGAATACGTATTTATCGCGTATGTGCGCAACTGCCAGCGCGTTGGTGCGCACTCAGTTTTGCGTCTTTGTTTTTGTATGCGCAAAATAAGCAATGACATTAAGCGTATTCACGTACGTTCACGGAATGCGCACATCGCTAACTTACGGTGGCTGCCATTCATTCGGACTGTGCTGTGAGCCAACACGCGTGGCGCTATATAATTATGAATTTCGTTACGAAAATAAAATCTGCAAGTGTTCGTTTTACCCCATATTTCTAAAGTTTAAGGATAAATTGATAAAATTCGTTTTGGAATTCCGTAGAGAATATATTTTTCTTCCAAAATCAGAAAAAGATTTGACTAATAACGGATCGAAACATTTTTTATGACCGTATGTCTCGAGGCCTTTCTAGTAAAAGACGTGATCGTGCGAGTCATTGTCATCTGAAAATTACGACCCATTAATTTCATTTTTTTAAATAATCTGAAGTTTTCCTGGATTAATCACATATATTACCTGAATATTTGATATTTCTGTGAAAATATTGTACATTCAAAGTCTTGCTTCTATTTTTTCTGCAAAAGTTACGTTTCCATAAACTTCGGCTTAAACTGGACAACAGCTCATATACACTACCGTTTACTTAGTCCCATACGTTGTATTCGGTGTAGTGAATTGCGCATTAGACAATACACTATCATGACTATCCAGACAAACGGGAATGGATGGCTAGCTATTTCATTACTATAGTAACTGTGTTATAATTGTTTTGAGTGTTTCTATTAAAGTTTATAGTTATAATAGACTGAGAGATTGATATTTTATGATGGTAATGTGAAACATAAATACGAAGTTTTCTGATATATGTTTGACATATTATATTATAATAAAATTTGTCTTCATTTTTTTGGCTTGAAATAAATAATTGTCAGATTGATGCTTGTGTTGTGTGGTGTTTCATTCTATATAATTCATCATTGGAGTGGGGATATTACAGAAACAAATTGTTAACAAAGTTTTATACTGTCCTATGCAGCTCATGATTTACATTTAAACATAATGTATTTAAATGTAAATCATGAATCGTGACGTAAATCAAAGGGTAAACACCGGTATAAGAAAAGGAACTCTCCATTAATTAATTAATTAATTTATACCTGCGTCAGACAACGGCATAACTATATGGATATTATCATGGGAGTCACATGCCCCCAACCAGTCAGCATCAGAAAAGGAGAATTTTTACGATTAATAGAATCGTTAGGGTAACACTTTTAAACACATTATCCGGTGACATCACATAATCCGAATAACCGGTACATTTTAGTCTTTACAAAATAGAAAAAACCCTTCCACTTTACGCTGCGAAGAGAAGTATTTAATTTTCAATTCATTTATTATTCAACAAGTCTTTAAATTGAATACAGCAATTTCTGACAGAGTATTTGTACGTACTATACCGTATATTGAATTTGTTGGCGAAGGATCAAGTCAGTGTCAGCAGCGCTTTACATATGTTGGCGGAGCATTTGTCGCTAAATTGTTGTGGCACGGAGCAAGTGTTTCTGAACCTGTTTGTTTTATTTTTTTTATAGCAAAATGGAACTATTTCTCGAGTCATGACATAGGAGAAAATATTATGTCACCAGTGAAAATTACCCTTATTATAAGCTTATCCTACTACTCTCAGCATGCAACATTCACAACAAAGTCATATTTTGTAGACACGCACAATGCACGTACATTGCCATAGAGAAAACAATGTCATAGTCCCGTAAAAATCAACATTTGCCATGTATATTTAATGTTTTAATTTCTTAATTTTCTAGAATTGTTAATTTTATTTATGTAAACAAATAATAACTAAACAATATCATGTTTACACCCATGCCGATTTCAAAATGATATCTCACATATTTATAGTGATTTAATATCATTCAGAATCACTTTGATGCTAAGTTTGGCCACAGAACAGCTGACGCGAACAAAAGCAGCTGAAAATCGTTTCAACATAACGGTGTGCGATCAATTTGTGTACGGGGCGCTCTGGGCGCATTAACGAAGAACGTTCCGATGAGATTGAATTTCTGCTGCTTTGAAAGTGATCTTGAAATCATACTCAAAATGTTACGAGCAAGATAATAAAATAACCATTATTTTAGTTAACTACAACCCTAAATAAATTAGTCATATCATGAAATTAAAGATTTTGTCACGTTGCTGTCGCGTATTATCGGTTAAATGCAACGATGCATATTTCGCTGCAAAAAAAGTGTAAAATTACCTGATTTCGGTAGAATTCGTGAGCTAAAAATTTACAGGGAAAAAATAGAAGCAAAAATGTAAACACGGCATACCCTCGTTCATACCCAGAGCTTTAAAAATATACTAAACATTATTCTGGGAAAACTTCCAAATTATTTTTATGAAAGTTACAAAATAGCCTTACATTTAGCGTATTTTTTGGCGATTTATGATCGATTACAAAGGCAATTTTGAGGCTAAAATTTGAAATAATTTGGTAAATTTTTAAATCAAATTGGCATTTTTTTATAATTTACATATGTATGAGATACGTTATGAATTATTCATTTTTGAACAGCTGTAAGATATTTGATTGGTTAAGCTCATCAATGAAGTTGTATTTTTACGGCGAAGAGAAAAAAGGGAAAAGGATGAATATTCAAATATTGCAAGTTGCGTGGATAAACATGGCCGCGCCCTTAAGTTACTGTGCGTGAACGTACGTGTATTAGATGCACGAAGGTTCTGGAGGCTCAAACTGGCTTCATCAATGTCGATTGATTTTTATGTCAAAATTTACGAGCGATTTTATGACATATTAAAGAGATTTTCACTTATTTGCTATAAGATGAATGCAATCCGTGATATTGATGAGTGATATAAAACAACTAACTAATGTGCTTGATTGTGATAGGCAATCTATTACCTCGGTGGGCTCAAACTACCCCTCAGCTACGCTTCGGGTAATAGTAATTTCGAGCCCCACCTCGGTAATAGATTTGACTATCACAAGAAGCCCTTTCGTTAGTTGTACATTAATTGCTTTTATATCCCTTCTATGAATATTCATGAGTATTCTAGAAACGTGATTGGTCAATTGGGGCTCTCTCACAATAAAAATTATTTTCACTATCAATCTGAAAAGCATGAAAATTACGTCTTAGACCCCTGTTACACATACCTCTGAAGTGGACTGAGGACGCCTCCGGAGGCGGCCCCATGTAATGTGTAACAGGGGTCAATTTTGAATATCCGGCCTGAGGCCGGCTCCATTTCTGTCCACCTCTGGATGTGGTTTGAAGTCGGCCTCAGTCCGGCATCAGTCCGGCAATCGGTATGTGTAACAGGGGTAAGTTGGATTCGGGCCGGCTTTTATATGCAAATGCGCTTGCAGCGCGCGCGTACTGCGCGCAATAAGGAAGTAGGTCGCTTTTTAGGGTGATAATCTGCCTAATATGGGATAAAAGGGGCGCGCGGATGCCAACACTTATATGGTATGAGCAGAGCCGTATATGGGTATGAGGCCCGATCAACGTGAATCGTGTGAATATAATTACAGGGGGTCCTGCCAAGTGTAACAGGGGTTTAATGATCTCGAGGCGGCTTCAAATTGCAGGCGTGAGGCCAGCCCCGGGGGCCGGCATTAAAAGCCGACGCATGTGTAACAGGGGCCATAGACGCCGGGTGATCATATTGCCCATAGATATGCGTCTTATAATCTTCTCTGTGAGCGGAGGTCTTGTTTTAGCTTGCGACAAATGCTCGACAAGATTTCCCAAAAGATTAATTTAAAAAGAAATACAGAATATTTTCACCCGTGAATATCAAGAATATTCTAGAGATGCATTTCATGTATAACATGGCGGTATTCGAAGGGATATAAAACAAATACACCAAGCTTTTAGTTCAAAAGTATAGAGGAAATTATATCTGAGGAGGGACTGGTAATAGTTACTATTTTTTCCTCGGTGCTTCGCACCTCGGAAAAATAATAACTATGCCAGTCCCTCCTCACTATACTTTCTCACAGCTTGGTATATTTGTATAATGTGCGCAAAATGCCAGCGCGCACTCAGTTTCGCGTCTTTGTTATTGTATGCGCAAAATAAACAATAGCGGCGTTCACACGATAAAAGCCAATCTTGTGGTTATCTTGTGGTTATCTCGTGGTTTGCAATCTTAGAGGTATCTTGTGGTTAGCGCACGTTTGAACACGCAAAACTCGTGGTTATCTTGTGGTTTCCAAACCACAAGATTGCGCGCACTGCAAAATATGCGCAATCTCGTGGTTATCTTGTGGTTGTCAAACCTCAAGATACTTGTAAGATTTTGCGCAGAATGAGCGCGCGATGAGCGCTCGACTGCGCGCAGTCTATTTTTGTTACCGTCTGAACACAAACGGCTTCGAGACTCGTAGTTTGGGCTGACCTCATGACCGAGATATGCTTCCAGTGTGAAAACAAGTCAAGTGAGTGCGCGTGACCTCAAATGAGAAAGGCGCGCACACTACTTCCGGATTTAATTCTTAAGAATTGCAACTCTCGAGAATTGGCATCGTTTGAACACACATTTTGCAATTCTTAAGAGTTGCAATTCTTAAGAATTGCAACTCTTATGGCTTATAACATTAACCGTATTAGATGCGCCATTGTTCTGGAGGCTCTTAGTGGCTTCATCAGTGGCGTACCCAGGATTTTTTTAAGGGGGGGTGTTTTTTTTATAAAAAATTCCATGCCGAGACCAAGTACCTTCAAAATTTTCGAGACCGAGACCAAGTACCCTCAAAATTGAAAACCTCTCTTGAGTGGGGGGGGGGGGGGGGGGGGGGGGGGGGGTGTCCGTAGAAAATTTCCGAAGCCGAGACCAAGTACTTTCCAAATTTTCGAGACCGAGACCAAGTACCTTCAAAGTTGATAACCTCTCTCATTGGAGGGGGGGGGGGGGGGGAGGGGGGGGGGGGTGGGGGTGTCCAATCGGCTTCGAGACTCGTAGTTTGGGCTGACCTCATGACCGAGATATGCTTCCAGTGTGAAAACAAGTCAAGTGAGTGCGCGTGACCTCAAATGAGAAAGGCGCGCACACTACTTCCGGATTTAATTCTTAAGAATTGCAACTCTCGAGAATTGGCATCGTTTGAACACACATTTTGCAATTCGAGTTGCAATTCTTAAGAATTGCAACTCTTAAGAATTGGCTTTCACCGTGTGAACATGGCTTATAACATTAACCGTATTAGATGCGCCATGGTTCTGGAGGCTCATACTGGCTTCATCAATGGCGTACCCAGGATTTTTTTAAGGGGGGGGGTGTTTTTTTTGTAAAAAATTCCATGCCGAGACCAAGTACCTTCAAAATTTTCGAGACCGAAACCAAGTACCTTCAAAAATTGAAAACCTCTCTTAGTGCGGGGGAGGGGGGGGGGGGGGGGGGGGTGTCCGTAGAAAATTTTCGAAGCCGAGACGGAGTACTTTCAAAATTTTCGAGACCGAGACCAAATACCTTCAAAGTCGAAAACCTCCATCAGTGGGGGGGGGGGGGGGGGGGGGGGGGGGGGGGGGGGGGTGTCCGTAGAAAATTTCCGAAGCCGAGAGACCAAGTACTTTCCACATTTTCGAGACCGAGACCCGAGACCAAGTACCTTCAAAGTTGAAAACCTCTCTTAGTGGGGGGGGGGGGGGGGGGGAGGGAGAGGGTTTCCATAAACAATTTTCGAAGCAGAGACAAAGTACTTTCAAAATTCGAGATCGAGTACCTTCAAAGTTGTTAACTTATCTCAGTGGGGGGGGGGGGGGGGGGGGGGTGGAGGGGGGGGGGGGTCTTCGTTTTCGGAGCCAAAATCAAGTACTTAACAAAAAATTGGGCCAAAGACCAGAGGTCTTTGAACATTTTTGGGGCCGAGACCAGGGTTTTTGTCGGTCGAGACCAGGTTTTAGTCGGTCGAGACCAGGTTTTAGACGGTCGACACCGCTTAAAAGTAGTCTTGAGACCGGCTAAAATTTGAAAAAAGGGGGGGTTCAAAACCCCCCAAAAACAGTCATTTTTGGACAAAGGAGGAGGGGGGGGGGGGTTGAACCACCCCCCCCCTGGGGTACGTCTATGGGCTTCATCAATGTCGATTGATTTTTATGTCAACATTTACAAGCGATTTTATGAAATATTGAAGAGATTTTGACTTATTTTGCGTAAAATTTACGCAATCCGCGATATTAATGAGGGATATAAAACAACTAATTAACCTCGGTGGGCTCAAAATGACTATTATCCTCAGCTACGCTTCGGGCAATAGTCATTTCGAGCCCACCTCGGTAGTAGATTGACTATATTGATTGATTGTATAGTATCACTATTATCATCCTTACATTAAAATGGTGTAGGAGACTGCACAACACTAGAAATGTTTAATATAAGTCAGGGGGGGTGAAAAGGGTAAATCAATGTTTTCATACGGAAACTTACCGCTATTTCTTCTCACATACAAGACTGCTTGAACATCTTCCGAGTTGGCCCATCTTGCACAGTGAAGTGAGGAATCTTTAACGTGACGGGTACTGAAAAAACGTTCTAGATCTGATTGACGTTTGCATCTGCATGTCAAAGCAACCACAGCATCATTCTCAGCCATGTTGTCGGGGGCTTCTTCGAGAGCCTCAATCGAGATATCTTCATCCCGTCCCTTGCGAATAGCACAGGTGGAACCGTTAACGTGATGTTACATCTCCTCAAGAGCAGCGTGTCACCTCTATAGCCAACCTTCCTTGCTCGTCGACTCCGAAGCTAAAGGAGACGTTTGTTAAAAAACATAAGAAATGGACCACATCTCCCAATGTATACTCCGCAAAAAAAGAAACTGGACACTTGTATGAGACCAAATATTTTGTATTCATTATACGATAAAAATATATGACTATTGTATATCAAATTAAAAATAAAATTACCCTCTTCAATATTCGCATGAACTCCAGATGAAATCATTCATGCATGACTTGTCACGGTCAATTAACCACACCAAGGTCTGTTTTCCAAAAATAGCAAAAATGGGACATTCCACTCAACCATATAAATGTTGATAAGCATAATCTAAAACGCTATATTCATGAGATTGCATAATTTTTCATTACAAATGTGACTTTTTCTATCTTCATCTCAATAAAGAGTAAAATGAAGACAAATTGTGAACGTTATAGGTGTTATTTTCATCCAAAAGTACCAAAATGGGGAATTCCATGGCAAAGCTTTATTTAGTCAAAACCACAGTTTGTGCCCTTATTTCAGCATTAAAATGGTATATAATTCTTCTCAAGAATTTATACCGTAGTCCAAAGATCTTCAAAACCTGAAGGTAACCCTTGGTCAAACATTTGGGCAGTCTTTAACATGACAATTTCTCTAGGTAATAATGGTTAAAATTGCAGGGGACACATGAAATAGGACAAGCTTCATGCCTGTAATACAGACCAGTATGATAATGCTCTCATAACCTGGCCCTGTTTTATTGACAAATTTGTATTTCCAGAGTTTGTTCATAACAATAAAGTTGAATAATGTCATAATTTACTTGCCCCGCTCATCTTGTTTTAAGTGAAACGCTTACTATCATTTCAGTCGAATGGTGTGGTCCTCCATTGTTTTGCTATTTTTGAAACAGACCTTGCTAGTGTTAATTGACCATGGCATTTCATGCATGAACGATTACACCTTTAAGTTATACCCTGCATGTAGAGGACTAAATTCCCTTTAATTTGATATATGATAATGTACACTTTATCGTACATTAATATGAAATATTTCAACTTATACAAGTTCCATGCTTTTTTTTGCGGCGTATATGTTATCCCAAAATGCGATCATCAAATTGTCGCCGGCGACAATTAGTACCGGCAGTATCGACGTCATGTATTATCACCAGCAAGGATTTTTGCTAGCGAAAATACGTGCAGTAACAATTCCGAAGCAAGGGCACAAAAAAAAAACATTATCGCTAAACATTTATGGTCAAGATGCGGTTATTGTGCAGATATCAGACGGGCAACCCTTCAACAAGCCTTTTCTGAATGGTAACTAGTAAGTTCCCCTGTCGCAACATCGCTTCTGATGGAGCAAAGACAAAGTTTTTCAACGCGTCAGGAATTAGTGACTAAACTTAATTTTCGCTATAAGAGCCACCATGAGTCAACTTGACATTAGTATCATCTTTCAGAATCTTGATTTAGTTTTTAGTGACTACTATCACAACATGACGACTTAGGGTTAGGGTAAGGGTCAACAACAAGACGACTCTCATTTAGCTAGTCTTTCCTGGCTTGGGAACGTATCTGTCCCTTTTCCTTTTCAAAATACTAGTTAAACTAGTCTTTTGTACATACATTTTATACTAATTTGAGCCATACCCTGACCGTTTTGGTCTTCCAGCTATTATATCATCGGATGATGCGCTAAAAAATGAGCACACTGTGAACATATTCAATATTTAGGTGATCCACAAACTTCATAAGGGTTTTCCGAAAGTTTGATTTGAGACTTGTTTTCTTCATAAAACCAATATCATTGCAATATTCATCTGAATGATGAACGATAGTTTTATAGAAAGGGAACACTGTTAAGTGTTTGCCTAGTGAAAAAGAACATTTATGTCATAATGTATCATATACTGACCATCGATTTAGAGTACAATTGAAAATCGTTTAATTACCGGGCCATACTCAGGGGCCTTCGTGCAAGTTCTCCCAAATTCGAATTCCCTTCCAGGTGACCAAAATGTCGATAATATTGATTCAACTTTGGCCTTTGACCAAAATCGATTTCCCCGACAATTATGTACCCATTGTTTCTAGAAGATAACTCAGGAGATTATTACCCTTGGTGGCTTTTGACCTTAGACTTGATCCACTCCTTTCTGGTTGGTAACTCGTGCCTTCTTCTGACTTGATGAGCTGAGGCTTGGTCCTCTTTTCTGGTTGGTAATTCGTGCCTTCTTCTGACTTGATGAACTGAGGCTTGATCCTCTTTTCTTGTTGGTAATTCGTGCCTTCTTCTGACTTGATGAACTGAGGCTTGATCCTCTTTTCTGGTTGGTTACTCGTGCCTTCTTCTGACTTGATGAACTGAGGCTTGATCCTCTTTTCTGGTTGGTAATTCGTGCCTTCTTCTGACTTGATGAACTGAGGCTTGATCATCTCTTCTGGTTGGTAACTTGTGCCTTCTTCTGACTTGATGAACTGAGGCTTGATCCCCTTTTCTGGTTGGTAACTTGTGCCCTCTTCTGACTTGATGACCCACGGCTTGATCCTTTTTACTTCTGTTCCGTCATCCCTATGGAGAGCGTAGTTGTCAGACCTAGATGGTGATCCTTTGCGCTTTCTTTCACCCATCGGTGTGAAACTCTGCTGGCTTTGGTCAAATATTCCAGACTTGTCCCGTACTATACCTATTGAGATTGTTAAAACGATAGTCATTGTGGTTGGAATTCAAAAAGGAGGTTACAATTTAAAATGCATTCAACACTTAGCAAAAACATACAATGACAATTTTAAAGTTATAATTATAAACGAAAGTGTTTGGAATCAATAGAAAGGCAAAGCCTCATGAAAGCGATTCCAATGTATACAAATACATGTGAGAACCATGGTTTAAACCATGGTCTACATCTATGGAGTGCCATTTGTGAACTGATGTAGAAAGAATGTTCACTTCTTACTTGTTAACAATGTTGATACTACACATTTGCTAAAGGCACCAACTGAATGTACGTCTCCTCAGATGGTGGACTTTGCTGGTAAGCACGCACGAACGGTCATATGATTAGAAATGAGAAATGTTTACTTGTCTATATGTCATTGATGTAGACCATGGTTTCCAGTATATGACTCCAGTATGAGGTCAAATTAAAGGGAAATTTTCCCCATAATCTATTTACCTTTGATTAATTTCTATACACATTAAAACATAATTTCATGCAAATATGTCGAATGTTTGCCCTCTGAACAAAGGAGGGGCATCATACAAAGTCAATCGCTGTATGGGCTAATCCCAGTTATCGCGTATAGCATGGAGGCTGCCATTATATTTTTTGAAACCCGGATTTTGAATTGTTCGCGCCGAAATGCTACGTCAAACCCGAACAAACAAGCTCGGCCTCTTTTTGTTAGCTCTCGCAGCTCGCGGGGTTTGTGCACAAACACAAAAGAGTAGTTCGGGTTTGACGTCACATTTTAGAGCGATCCGAGTTTCATAAACATCAATGGCGGCCTCCTTGGTGTTCGCGATGAATGGGATTATCCCGTACAGCGAGTGACTTTGAATGATGCTCATCCCTTGCTCAAAAGGCCAATGTTGGTCGTATTTGCATGAAATTGTGTTTTAATGTTTAGAGAACATACTCAAAGGTGATTATATGTTGGGGAAAATGTCCCTTTAAGGATACACTGTTCTTGAGTTCATTATGCGCTATATAAGCATATATCATTAGTATCAATTATTTATTAAGGGGGGAGGGGGGGGTGGGTGCTGCAGGCAAGGTCTTCTAAAATTAAAGTGCCTTCCAGGTGCCCTGTTTCTGTACAGTTGACACAAAGTATACACGCAGCTAAATGTATGATAATGAAACAAAAATGTATTAGTTAGGATTTCAGCCTATTTTGTGTTTACCATATCCATGGAGATCCAAGCACTTGCATATGATACTTATGAATTGTTATGTTTCATTACACTGCACAAACACAAGATAGATATAACTCTGCAGATATCAGACTGGCAACTCAGTATACATGATAATTATAGGATTTCTCAGTCAATTTCGTAAGTAAGCCGAACGAATTCATTTTATTTCACCGCAGCTGTGATTTATCGTTCAAATTAGTTTTTTTTAGCATTTGAATTCATAAAGCGGTCATCCAAAAACATTTTGTTTTCATTCGAATTAAAACGTGTTTCTTTTTCGAAAAATTTTCATTCAATTTAAAGCGAGACGATTCGCTATTACGTAATAACGACTTCCGTGAATTCAAATTCGTTTCTTTGCATACAATTTCACAAGTTTTGCAGACAAAATAAACACGTTAATCATGTTAATCTCACCCAGTATAATCATATAGCCCCGCTAGCTTAGTTCCATGCTAAATCCATTATACATTATATGGTTTAGTAAGCAACAAATATTTGACTTGTCCTCACTAAATCAACACTATTTAGCAACTGAACGATCATGTGTTACGTATATACACCTAGCCACATCGATATAGAATTAGCATGGAACTAAGCTAGTGTCTTTTTTAAATAAATATACCCTGGTATAAGTGCATGTAATGCAAAGTGTTTGTTCAGAGTTGTATTTTGTGGAGTGGCTTACCATCCTGGAACATCACGGGGGGGGGGGGGGGGGGGAGGTCAATACTCATGAGTGTTGTTTTTTATATAATTTATTCGGTGGTCATGATCTCTTTTAGGCCATTTATATTTGTGTAAATTATATGTAGTTTTTATTTAACATGTAAATAACAAACTATGAGTATAAGGCTATAAGCTCAATCAGTGAAGTGTATACAATATTTTGATAATTTTAATTTTTTGAAAAATTAATACATTTTTATATTTATGGTAATTTATGCAAATAAGGTCATAACATTCATATTTTGACCCATATTTGAATATTAATCATATTTAAACATTGCTTTTGAACTACATATATTCTTTAGACCATTTGGAATAATAATTCAACCAAAAAAATAGCTAGGTTCTTTATTATCTTTTCAATTGTTTTTATAATTTTGTATGTATTTTTTTGTGTTGAACTTATGTATTTGATTGTTTTTGTTGTTAATTTTGTTTGTAACTATAATTCAACTATTTTGACCACCAAAACAAACACCTACATGCAAACAAGACCAAATAACCAATGATTCATCTCTTTTTCCATATTTTTTGTACACAAATCACAAAATTGAGCGATTTTTGGGCTGTCATGCATAGACAAAAGGTCACGTAACTTTGTAACGGTAGCCGACCTCACAACAAAAAATTATGCTTCCCTTTGAACCTCCAAATTATACGCGCCTAAATTCTTAAAAATTAAGAACCAGTAACATTCAACAAAAATTACTCGGAGCTTTCATGTATCTCCTGTTCCTTGTTGTTTGGCTTCTGGCAACGGAAGAATTAAATGGATTTTGATTTGTCATATGTCTAAATATGGAGCTATTCCTGACCGAATTGAAAAGCGTTAAGGAACGCTATTTTGAAGTCTATGAGACTACCATACATCACTCAGAAGAATCTTGTAATGATATTGGTATATAATTGAAGTTTCAAATGGTACTTTTGGAGCACCATTGATCCATTTTATATTCATACCCAAGGTTAATACGTAAAAGGAGTACAATCAAATTTAGTTTGGCCAGATTAAAGTGGTCCATTTATTAAACCAGGAATAAAAATCAATGAAAACAATGGAGATATAGATTGAATTTGAAAGCGTCTATGGACGCTTTCGACCTTACAAAGGCGTAAGTAAAAGTATCCGAATTGGATACTCAGTCGTCCATAGTATTCGAATTTGGATACTCAATTGGCCATAGTATTCGAATTCGGATACTTTACGCGAACGATTGGGATACAATCAGATATTGATTTTTTGCTGTTTTCACTAAGTAAACATTATTCCTTTTCTATGAAAACCTCACGCATCATTTCTCATAAATCTTACAATGAAATTGGTATATATGATTGAAGTCTCAAATATAACCATCGGGAAAACATATAAAGTTAATGGATCCCTTCAATATGGAGGATCACTTCTTACCAAACTGTTTTCCCTCCAAACGCAGATCTATGAAATGCGTGCCACCACAACGGAGTCTATCTTGTTTGTTGCACAGATCAGGTGAGAACTTCTCTCCACAGCCTTTCTGAGGACACTCTGCAATTAACCTCAACTTGGTGGCAGCTGCTGCTCCCACCCATTCATGCAACATTTGTTCAAAAAATTCATGAATCTCCACCATGACCTGTTTTATCCCATGAAAAAAACAGGACAAGTTGTTAAAGAAAAAAAAACAGCATTAAATGTGGTATCATAAATTTCAATCCGCCTAATTTCAAGTTGAAAATAATATATTAAAACAAAGTATTTGTTGTAGTCATAATGCATATTTCCTTTGCTGTATACACTGTTCAAACCGATATTGTTGCATCATTGCTGCTTTATACAACAGAACCAACTATACATTAAATAAGATTATCGATTTTGAAACACAATTGTCACCACATGTTTCGAGAGACGTATTACATCTACATGCCTTACATTGTTCACTGTGATAGGATTGGGTTTGCGCTTTTTCCTCGACTCGGTACCAGCCTTCTTAAGTCTGTACACGCGAACCTGCAGGGATTGTGAACAAAATAATACAGTTATCATGTTCACAAATGCTGAAAGTGTGTGTTTGGGGGGGGGGGGGGGGGAGGAGGGGAGGAAAGGGGGGGGGGAAGGGGGAGGGGCTGTATTAAACAGGAAATGCCCCTGACAGATGATTTATTTTAAATGAACAATTCTTTGCAATAGAAATTGAGAAGACAATTATATAATCATTCTTATCACTGTTATCGTTAGTAATACAATTTATAAATATCAATATAATACCAACAATTTATATTTATTCAATCCACTTTAAAAAGGGCAAACAAATCTCAACTCGTTGTCTCTTGAAAATAGTTTCTGATACTAATCTAAATTCACAAAGCAGAATCTATGATAGCTCCTACTGGATTTGTGTATATCGCGATTGATAAGGTTTGTAAATTGGAGTTCGCACAATATGTATCACAGTCAAATCTTGAAGACTTACTCTGAGGAATTCTGGTAGAGGTAGTATTTCCAGGAGAGCGCTGTGCTCGTCGTCCAAAAGCAGGAAAATATGCCCGTAGTAAAGCTTGGCTGCCCACATGCGACTCATTAGCCTGTGGAACAAGTTGACTAGGAAACAAAGTTAACAGTAATTCGGTTATAACGTTTCATGATTTCTTTGGTACAATGCGCAGTACCTGTAGTAGCTGGAGCGTTTCATTTCCCTACTCAGTCGAACGAATGTCTCAGAGGTAACGAGTATCATAATTATAATGCAGTAAGCATGGGAGGTATAACGATTTTTGTTTACTTGTATTGATACAAGTTGAATATTTCGTCACAATACAGTAACAATAAACCATTTAACGTTCGATTGTACTGATTGAAACAGATTCAACATAAACCTCCCTGGTGCCCGAAAATGTTGGTAATGTTAATTTCACTATGCTGCCTTCAGCTGCTACCACTACCGCAAATTTGTCCTTCTTACCCCTCCCCCAAAACGACCCCCGTTTCTATACAGTTGACACAAAGTATACACGCAGCTGAATGGATAATGAAAAAAAAATAAAAAAATTAGGATTTCAGCCTATTTTGTGTTAACCATATCCATGGCGATCCAAGCACTTGCATGTGATACTTATGAATGGTTATGTTTCATTACACTGCACAAAACAAGAATATACAAATAACTCTGCAGATATCAGACTGGCAACTCAGTATACATGATAATTATTATCACCATTTTACCTGGTAGCTAGTAGTAGCTTACATTGTCTTAATGACCTGACGCAACCTCGCTACTCGCTACATTACTAATGGATGCAAAGACGACGTTTTTCGACGCGTCGGGAATTAGTGACTATTTATTTTTCATTTTATTAATTTCAATCTTAAACAAATTAAAGGGATCTAGTAATTTTGTTGACAAGTGCAACAATTCATGCGTGGTTTATAAAATGTGTATTGGTGTGATCTGATATGTCCAGAAAGTAATGTGTGAAAATTCCAAGTTAATTGGATGTTATTTGGCCGAGCAATGAGCGAAAATGCCAAGTGATATTCCCTTACTCCTTGAACTTATTTATTTATTATTTATTCATGTTTTCTTTATAAAAATACAGGGTAGGCCGTTCAGTTGAAAAACTGCTTTACAGCGGCGCCCTGCACTTACTTTTTACACGGCTGAAAAGATCCCGTAGATAATTTCATATCCGAACACTTCAATCGTAAATATCTTTTGAACAAATTGGAAATTTGAAAAACCGAAACCTGTCCCATGCTTTTATTGTTAATTCATTTAAAACAAGGTATGAAGGAACCGCTAGAATTCCAATTGGATTTTGAGGATTTGGACAATGTTACAAGTCTCTTTAAGTATATAATACACAGGGGTGTCGATCCGTTTTTGAGATTGGGGGGGCGAAATTTGAAAAAATTTCCAGAGTGACCACTGAGAGAGCTAAAAGCCCCACATTGGCATGCCCGGAAGTTTTATTATGCGCTCATTGAAAGTGTCTTGATGGCTCGAAGACCTGACTTTGGGGGGCACCCACATTTGGGGACAATAATGGGGGTCCAGGGGGCGGAGCCCCCGGAAGCTTTTAGATTTCAGACATTTGCTCCTAGTATAAAATAGTGAACCTACTCATAACGTATTTTTAAAGGGCATAGCGAGGAAAAGACTGAGCCTTGCATGAGATGGATCCACGTGATCATGTATACTATGGAGCCATCGATATAGTCTAGGGCATTTGGGCTCCCATGAAACTATATAAGCAAGGGCGTCAACAATTTCTCAAAAGTGTAGGGGAGACATTTCGAGGAAGCGAAGCGACCGAGCGGGGGAGGGTGTGGGAGGGGGTGTCCCCCTCCCACAGTAGGGAGCTTTTGTATTTTTGGGCGTGAAATTGTGCGATTTGGTGCACACCTGAGACAGAAATTTCACATAATATGAAGTATATAGGTATGGAACCAAACATACATAATGACAAAGAGAGGGGGACAATCTGCTCCTTTTTCAAATGTGGGGGGACATGATATTCCAATTTGATTTGCGTTCAGCGCATATGTACCGAGATTATTTTATTTTCTGTGATGGTGTGCTATCTATAGATGAGGGTTTAATAAACTTCGTTTGAGGTGTGCGTTTGAGAAATTACGCTGCGCAACACATTTCAAAAGGTGAGTTCCCGCAACCCAAATGAAACTTGCAATATGAGAAACTGTATGCGCGCGAAGCGCGCAGCAAAAAAGAGATTTACAGTCCTTTTCAAACTAAAAAACGGCTATTTTGAAGATTAATTATTGATAAAGTGTCTTTCCCCTCTTTGGCATTATATCACTCGATTTTTTTCTTCCTCATTTTCGGAATTATTGGGGGGGCGAAATGATATGTTCGCCCCCCCAATATTTTCATTGGGGGGGCGACCGCCCCCCCTGCCCCCCCAGGATCGACACCCCTGATAATACATGTATCAATCATATATATAAAGCATTGTAATAGCGAGACTATCGTAAAGTATGTGCCCCCTATATTATTTTATTAAAGGATTTCCCTTTTGTTTTTTTTGTATTGTTTTGCCAAATTATTGTTATTAATGACGGGGGTCACGCGCCCCCATCCCCGTAGCTACGCCACAATCTGGTTGTTTATTTCACAATCTTACTTGAATGCTTCGTTTTCTTTCCTTTAGCTGACGAACCTGTAGTTGGTTGCTCAGTCCCATCTGCATTGGAAAATAAATAAAGTAAACATAATTTAAGGAGTCTTTGTTGGATTTAACGCTTGACTGCAAAATGTGGAATTATGTATTAATGCCTACAGAGATACACACTCTTAAGTAATTGTTTGACATACATGTACATGTACGGTGGCAGTATACTTTACTTTTAGCACATTGCATTTGAATTCGAATGATACATTAATATATACATTATTTCAATACGATTTCCTTTAATTTGAGGAATGAATTTCGAAAATTAATATTTTCATATATCAGTTGAATATTTCAATTAAGTTATCGTACACTTCAGGAGATAAACAGCTTAGTCAATCATCAATGCATGGCTTATTATCGAATGAAACTTGAAATGAGATCAGACGGTTGGGATAGAATTGATATAATTTACTGAACGCTGGAAAATAGAAAGGGTATAATGGGGAAGGGTATCAGAGAAAGTAGAATAGACATGCTGAGAAACCTGAAGAAAAGGACTCGTTCTCCTCTCCTTGGCTGGAAGTAGCTTCATCTGATTCAATGACTTGACGCAAACGTGCTTCCAAATTGGGATCGTCGATTTGGGCAGTTACGAAGCTCTTCAACGCGACAGGAACTTGTGACCGTCTACAACAGACGATGCTGATCATTTTATTTTTCTCCTGAAGAGCCATCTCATGAGTCAACTTTTCGATAGCGTCTTTTTTAAGTTCCTTGATGTAGTCTCCAGTCAGAACCATGACAACATGACGACACTTCTTAATCGCGTCTTCCCTGGCTTGGGATTGCAGCTGTCCAAGCTCTCCGACCCGTGGTGTCATCATTGACCACTTGTTTTGCTTGATGATCTGCTTGACCTTTCTTACTTCTTGTCCATCTTTACCATGGAGAAGGTAGATGTCCTTTTCAAAAGATGACATTTTGCGCTTTATTCCACCCATTGATGGTAAACTCTGCTGGCTTTTGTCACTTGTTCGAGCCGTGTCCTGTGAAATACCTATTGAGATGAACAATGGTAACCTATGTTTAAATATTCAGAACAATTTTCAATAGAGGAGATAATTACATGCATTATTCTTGAAATCACTGAATCTCTACGGTATAATATACACAGGAACGTGGTTATAAGGATGGGGTGCGGTGCTTCAGCACCGACCTCATTGCCAAATATGATGCGTCCCTTTGCACCTCCGAATGGAACAAACCCCGTGTCACACTGGAAACAAAAATCACACGCAGCTAAACTCTTAAAAATTAGGAACCAGTTATTAATCCATTTACTTTATAAAAAATACCCGGAGCGTTCACATATCTTTTGTACCTTGTTATTTGGCCAATGGCATTGGAAGAATTAAATGGATTTTGATTTGCGATATATCTAACTATGGGGATAGTCGAAAAGCGGTAAGGAACGCTATTTGGAACTCTATGAGGCTACCATACATCACTCAGAATCTTACAATGATATTGGTATATAATTGAAGTCTCAAATGTTACTTTTGGAGCAAGGTTATTCCAAGGTTATTACGTAATAGAAGTAAAATCAAATTTAGTTTGGCTAGGTTATAGTGTTCGATTAATTAAACCAGGAATGCAAAACAGTCCGAGCTTTCACACTTCTTGCTTGGCTTATGGTAATAGAATAATGAAATGGGTTTGAATTTGTCAAATGTCTCCATAACAATGGAGATATTAAAGATTAAAGGCGTAAGTAAGAATATCCGAATTTGGATACTCAGGCGTACATAGTATTAGAATTTGGATACTCAATTGGCCATAGTATTCGAATTCGGATACTTTACGCGAACGATCGGGATAAAATCAGATATTGATTTGTTCTGTTTTCACTTAGTAAACATTATTCCTTTTCTATGAAAACCTCACATATCATTTCTCATGAATCTTACAATGAAATTGGTATATATGATTGAAGTCTCAAATATAACCATCGGGAACACATATAAAGTTAATGGATCACTTCAATAGAATCACTTCTTACCAAACTTTTTTCCCTCTGAACGCAGATCTATGAAATGCGCGCCACCACAACGGAGTCTATCTTGTTTGTTGCACAGATCAAGTGAGAACTTCTCTCCACAGCCTTTCTGAGGACACTCTGCAATTAACCTCAACTTGGTGGCAGCTGCTGCTCCCACCCATTCATGCAACATTTTTTCAAACAATTCATGAATCTCCACCATGACCTGTTTTATCCGATGAAAAAAAACAGGACAAGTTGTTAAAGAAAAAAAAAACAGCATTAAATGTGGTATCATAAATTTCAATCCGCCTAATTTCAAGTTGAAAATAATATATTTAAAACAAGTATTTGTTGTAGTCATAATGGATATTTCCTTTGCTGTATACACTGTTCAAACCGATATTGTTGCATCATTGCTGCTTTATACAACAGAATCAAATATACATTAAATAAGATTATCGATTTTGAAACACAATTGTCACCATTTGTTTCGAGAGACGTATTACATCTACATGCCTTACATTGTTCACTGTGATAGGATTGGGTTTGCGCTTTTTCCTCGACTCGGTACCAGCCTTCTTAAGTCTGTACACGCGAACCTGCAGGGATTGTGAACAAAATAATACAGTTATCATGTTCACAAATGCTGAAAGTGTGTGTTTGGGGGGGGGGGGGGGGGGGGGGGGGAGGAGGGGAGGAAAGGGGGGGGGGGGATGGGCTGTATTAAACAGGAAATGCCCCTGACAGATGATTTATTTTAAATGAACAATTCTTTGCAATAGAAATTGAGAAGACAATTATATGATCATTCTTATCACTGTTATCGTTAGTAATACAATTTATAAATATCAATATAATACCAACAATTTATATTTATTCAATCCACTTTAAAAAGGGCAAACAAATCTCAACTCGTTGTCTCTTGAAAATAACTCTGATACTAATCTAAATTCACAAAGCAGAATCTATGATAGCTCCTACTGGATTTGTGTATATCGCGATTGATAAGGTTTGTAAATTAGAGTTCGCACAATATGTATCACAGTCCAATCTTGAAGACTTACTCTCATGAGGAATTCTGGTGGAGGTAGTATTTCCAGGAGAGCGCTGTGCTCGTCGTCCAAAGGCAGGAAAATTTGCCGGTAGTACAGCTCTACTTGGTCATGATCCTTGGCTGCACACATGCGACTCATTAGCCTGTGGAACAAGTTGACTAGGAAACAAAGTTAACAGTAATTCGGCCAAAACGTTTCATGATTATTTTCTTTGGTACAATGCGCAGTACTTGTAGTATCTAAAGCGTTTCATTTCCCTACTTAGTCGAACGAATGTCTCAGAGCTAACGAGTATCAGAGTTATAATGCAGTAGGCATGGTAGGTATAACGATTTTTGTTTACTTTTATTGATACAAGTTGAAGATTTCGTCACAATACAGTAACAATAAACCATTTAACGTTCGATTGTACTGATTGAAACAGATTCAACATAAACCTCCCTGGTGAATTAAATAAGCACTATGAGTACAATAGATTAGGTCGCACCCCAATAAAATAATATTAATTACGAGACTTTATTCTTACCAGTGAATATGCAACCAACGTCAACAAAGAATTCAACGGGTTGCAAGGAGTCAAGATGATTCTCCTTCTCTGCTGTGCACCGTGGAGATAGCATGGACGGTATACACAATCTCGGTTGGCTTGATGCGCTTGGTTGGTTTCCGGGGTTACCAGGAACATCACAGATCAGATCAAACTTCTTCATGAGGTCGATGAGTTTGAGCTTCGTGGAATCATCGAACTGTCTCCACTGATGATTCAGAAGACGATTTGTAAGGATCCCATATTTGCTGAGATTGGTCCATGCTGCATTTAGTTTTCTGGGCTGAAGATAAATTAAAGGTCAGCCAAACTATAGCATGTTTATTCACTGTTTCTTACTTACTTTACGGTAGTTTTGCAGTGTATCCCAGACAGCACAGCGTCTTATAATATTACCTCGTTCACATCGTTCATCCACTACACACCCGCAACCAATCTAACACTCAACGTGCCCTCTCTCCGCTCACTCTGGATCATTCTTACAAGTGCAGCTTTTCATTTAGAAGTGCACATATATACAAATAAGACGGCCCTCAATTCTTACCAATTAACCATACTTAAACCCCGGTGGAGAGCAGCAATGTGGATTAAGTGCCTTGCTGAAGAGAACAACACCGAGAAGCAATGGGCATTGCAAAAAAATAAATCTCACCAATTCCTCTGGTTTCATGATGGTGATAATTTTCTTGAATACACCTATCAACCACTCTGGGTCTAAAATGACGAGGTCGTTGAGTTTGTTGTTGACGTCATCTAGTTTGCCAAAGTAAACAATCTTGCCCAAATCATGGTAGAATGTTAGCATCGTTTGTAAGCTCTCCTGGTCCGTTCCAATGTTCAGCTTGTCTAACAGCTCGTTGGTCTAATGCAGAATGAAACACAAAGAAATGAAAAAACATCGGACAAAACGCTAATGTACATTAATTCCTCTCTATTAGATATCAGACGCACACACGCACACGCACACAAACTCACACACACATACACACACACACACACACACACACAAAAACGCACATACATATAAAGGCAAATTTTTTCACCTTTTCACTCTAGGTAATCATTGTTTAGTTTCCTATAAAAAATAATTAACAATAACGGTAATTAAATTCAGAATAATTTTACCATAATATTGGTATATTGATTAAAGTCTCACATACTACTTTGGAAGTTATTATGACGTAATGAATCCCTTTGAAAATGTTTACAGTATATGTTAATGTTTAAATAGGCAATACAAATCATACCTGGTCCATGTTCTTCATAGGGTCATCCTTGTGACCTTTGATCTCTTGTTCAAACTGAAGCCATTGTAGTGGTATCTCTTCTCCCATGTACGACTCTTCGGATGCAATGCTAATAATTTGTCTATTCAGAGCCTTCAACTGAAAAAAGCACGGTGTACAAACATCATAGATAATAACACCAACATAAAGATAATTAGGTGTAGGATATTTTTGAATAATATTTGCTTTCGAGTTTGACAAAGCCTTACAGGTTATTACCATCAAATGTTCGTTTAACCGGCTTTATATTTGTCCGTGTACTTTGTAAATAGTGAGTAAAGCAAAGTTAATACAAATTACTAAAATAGGTATCTTATGTTTAGTTATCTCTGCGATTTCTTAAAGGGGTAGTTTAGTTTTGGTAGAGAGGGCGCTGCACATCACAATTTTGTTGTGAGGTAATGAAAAACTGAGTGTCGAATTTGAGAGAACATGCAATTTTAATGGCAGAATAAACTTTATTGGGTCAAAATCGACCCAGAAACGGCTGAAATATCAATAAATATATCTGATCTAATAATTATTTGGGGCCCAAATAATTAGATGATTTTTCAAAAAATTTAAAAAATGCTTGCACTTTTTCAAAAAAACTCAAAAGCGTTTTTTAAATAGTTGTTGATGATCTCTCTATTTAATCATTATTTCAATAAAACATCACATGTATAATTTTGTATGAAAAATGGTTGAAACCAATACCTTTGTAGAAAGCGCCCTCTTGTGTTTGAATGGCTCTTTTTGAATGATAACGGGCTGTTTACTTAGTCGTTTGTAATTTTGTATACCTTTCGAGCATGGTGGAGTTATAACTATTAGTTTATAATGTTACTGTCCAGGTTTGGTTACTAAACTTCAGCCTTACCAAAACTGTACTACCCCTTTAAATATGATTTATGATAACTACTAATTGAAATGTTCTTAAAAGCATACTGGGAACACTTCAAATTAGCTTTAAACAAGGAATAATACATTATATTTGAAAATGTTACCGTAGTATCATCGCCTCCATGTTGGTTTTCGATAGCGTAGTATTCTGACTCCACGTGGTTTTCATACGGCTTTCCCTGCAAACTGTCTCGGATCCTTTTAAACTGTTGTTCGATCTGAAATACAGAATTCGATATCATTATGTTATATTAAAAAATTAAGTATTTCTTAAATATTAGGTAAACTCTATGTAAAATACAACGACCATTTTTTGCTGCGGTATACTCACACTGGACATTCATGATCAAATACAAATTGGAAATGTGAAAAAAAAACCCTGTAATAATTTTGAATTTAAGAAATATAATTTTTCCTGATAAATATTGCGCAATCATTTATACGAGGTGCAGTCATATAATTATAAAAATTAGACAAAATCGTGATGTGAAGTTTCAACCGTGTATTCATAGTAGGCCTACGCGTTTTCATATGATCACACCCCCTACCTAGCATTCAGTGTAACTTTACTTATACTTAAAGTGGTAGTGCAGTTTTGGTAAGGCTGAGCTTTTAGTAACCAAATCCTTCACAATAACATTACAACTAATACTTATAACTCCACCATGCTCGAAAGGTATACAAAGTTACAAACGACTAAGTAAAAACCCTGTTATCATTCAGAAGGGCCATTAAAACACAAATGGGCGCTCACTAAAAAGGCATTGGTTACAACCATTTTCCAAACAAAATTAATGTTATGTTTTGTTGAAATAATGATTACATAGAGAGATCATCAACAACTATTTTAAAACCTCTTTTGAAATTTTTTGAAAAAGTGTAAGCATCGAATAAATATTGGGCCCAGATTTATTCCGGTCGGATATATTTATTGATATTTCAGCCGTTTCTTGACCGATTTTGATGAAATAAAGTTTATTCTGCCATTAAAGTTGTATGCTCTCTCAAATTTTACACTCAGTTTTTCATTATCTCACCAAAAATATTTTGTGCAGCGCCCTCTATACCAAAACTGAAATCGTAGCGCGTGCACCCTATTGTACCTTGCTTGCACGTCACTTTACTTGTACTTCAATAGCCACACGTTCACATCCCTGAACATTGCATTTCAATTATTTTTTACTCTTACTTGGAAATATTGACACTGTCAGAACCCTCACTTTGTTCATTGCATTTCTTTGTAACCTTTTTTTTCTTGTCCACCTTTATGCTATCTCGGTGGGTTCCCACAATGAAGATAGGTGGAGAAGTGTCACTAACACTGCCATCGGGACGAGTGGAATGTGCGACTATCGACGCGAGCCAAAAGTTGATATATTGAAGGCGAGTGAGATCACCTTTAGCTCCCCCTGTCACCTTCTGTGAAACAATAAATTAAAAGTGGCGGATTATATTCGTACCCTAAATGACGACACGCATTTGAGAGTTGCTTATATCCGAACGTTTTTAATTTGCGATATATGCAATGTTTGTTTTCCTTAGTGGGAAAAATGCGGGAAAATGATTACACGCACATAACATTAATTATTATACAACCATAATAATGAAATGATAATTAAGATAAGAATCATACTAATGATACTTCTACCATGACTACTACTACATGTACTACTACTACTACTACTACTACTACTACTACTACTACTACTACTACTACTACTACGACTACTACTACTACTGCTATACTACTACTACTACTACTACTACTACTACTACTACTACTACTACTACTACTACTACTACTACTAGTACTACTACTACTACTACTACTACTACTACTTCCACCACTACCACTACCGTAATATCCGGACTACTACCCCCTGCACAATCGCCCCCGACGACTACCCCCAGGACTATTACCCCCAAGACAATTACCCCCAAGACAATTACCCCCAAGACAAGTATCCCCCAAGATAATTACCCCCAAGACAATTACCACCCAGGACAATAACCCCCAAGACAATTACCCCCTAAGACGATTACCCCCAAGACAACTACCCCCGGACAATTACCCCCCAAGACAACTACCCCGTGGACAATTACCCCCCGAGACAATTACCCCCAAGACAACTAACCCCCAAGACAATTACCCCCGGACAACTACCCTCCAGACAATTACCCCCAATACAATTACCCCCTAGACAATTACCCCCCGGACAATTATCCCCCGGACAATTACCCCCGGACGATTACCCCCAGACAATAACTCCCACGAAAATTACTAGATAACCACCCCCTCCTCATGACGAGTACCCCGCAAATCAGCACTACCTAGCTCAGGGATATCCATCTGGATTATGTCTATACCACTACAAGTGGGAATAATAATGAATAATACAAGCAATGATAATAATAATTAGTAAAAATAATATTAATGATATTAATAACAGTTGTAATCATAATGATTATGGATAATAATTGCAAACATGGTATGATATATGACATTCCTAAAACGCATTAATGTATCTTACGTATTTCTGTAAAAATAACAGAGTGTGAAGGTGAATTGTTGTATCAATATTTTAATCAAGTAGATTATCTTGCAAAATAAGAGACTTTAGAATCCATTCGAAAATCAAACCACTAAAGACGAAAGTAAATAATGTTTATCATACAGGAAGCTTACATCGAAATCGAGGTCTTCTGCTGTAACCTTCTCATCCAAATCCTTGCTCAGATCAAAAGTGAGAAGGTAAATGGCTCGCCAGGATAGGAACACCTTTAGCAAACAGAACATATTATGGAATTATTGCTTGTTATTGATATTTGAAATAATAAGTAATTTCTGATAAGTTTCTTTCGACATCTTTAAAATTCCAAATGAAAACATATGATAATCCTTACTGTCAACAAAACAGATATGTTTTTTGTTAGAAGGTGAAATTGAGATTAAATCTCGTCATATTTAGAACATACTTACTTTACTTTAATAATGATTCGCTTTTCTGATGGGTGCATATTTATCAAATACAATTGTGTTTTGTATTGTGAAATAGAGGGGAACGGTTTATGAAACATCCAAACTTTTACAAAATGACAAAAATAATAGTTTTGGATATACCGTAATGCTCCTTTGTTAAATGTCTTTATATTACTAATTACGCTTTACTCATTATCAAAAGAAACAATATTTATATCAGTCAGTTTTGTTTTCACATGAAGTAAGTATTTTCTCTGAATACTGTAAACAACTTAAAGGAAACTACCACCCGAAAGTAATTGTCTAATATATGAAAAAGAATAGCTCTAGCAGTCCGTTCCATAACAAAACCTAAACATAGCTTTTGTGAAAAATGTTATAATAATTTGAAAACTCATCATCATACTGAATTCTTTGAACAGGTCTGCTTAAGAAGACTAGTGCTATTGTCTAGAAACTTAATGGGTATATAGGTTATTATAACATGATAACTGAACTCTTGATAGTTGTTGGTGGGACGGGTTATTAAAACGAATCATTCTTTTATTTAACAAAATATTAAATCAAATAACAATTTTGATGAATCAAAGTCACTGGTTACCTGGTGTGTTACGTAGTAAAGTTCGTGCCCAGCAAAGTCCCATATGTCGAAAGTGATTTGATCTTCTTTATCCTGCGAAGCTGATGGTGATCTTGCTTTTTCTTTCACCAGTCTAGACACTTTTGAAAAGTGCATAGCTGCCATGTCTACATGATGCTGTGAGAAAGGCTCTGAACCTGATGATGATTGAGTGTCTGTAACATTCGCATATAGGGAGCAAAATACTATTGAAAGAGCTAATAGATAATGATTATTTGCACCTTTTTCAATAAGGGATATTTTCTTTGTTATTGTGGTGATATACTAGTAGTGGTTTATGTTCACTTGGTCTAATCTCAGTTGGTCTACTTCCCAGTTGGTCTACTACCTGATGCCTCCAAAACCCTAACCCTAACCCTAACCTATACCCTAAGTCCCTAACCCTAACCCTAATCCACAACCCTAACCCTAATCATAATCCATAATCATAATCATAATTAAGCCGCCAGATTCATAATTTTCTAGTAGACCAAATGGGAATAGACCAAATGGTTGTAGACCAAGTGGCAATTTACCCTAGTGGTTGCCGTATTCCTTGCATTACATGTATACTACAGATCTGGTCAAACAGAATTTTAGTAACTAAAAGTAGTACTCATTAACAACTAATAGTGCGCCCTCTAGGCACCCGAAAGCTTTAACCATAACAACTGTTCATGTGAGGTTTTGTTAAAATAGTTAAAATAGAGATATCATCAAAACATTATTACCAGTGAAATTTGATAAATGTTGCGATGCGGAAAATCAAGAAAATAACACGAAACATGATTAATTATAATGGACCTAAATAAAAGTCCCTAACGAAAATGTAAAATCGTTACAATGCAAACTTAAACGTATCGCAAATCACAATATAAAATGAGTAAATGTATATTTTTTAAACAAACATGTTTCAATTCTGTTCTTAAAAACACAATAGAGTATCATAATGGGTCACAGTAAGCAACACGCTTCATGGCATGAAACCAACAAGAAAAAAGGGACATTATTTGATGACAAATTTTATTTTATTTTATATAACATGCAATCTCAGTAAACCCTATCTCATCAAACTTCCTAAAGATTATTGAATTTAGAAAACATAACTTTTCAATCATTCATATTTCAATTATCAGGAATACGGTGTTTCATTGACGTGTGAGCTTTTTCTATTTTAGGGTTATTTTTCGTGAATATTATAACATATAAGTATGTCATGTGCATTTGTCTATTCATAACGAGTTTAATTACACAAAGGGGCCAAGTAGTATATTTAAACATAGAGTGAACGAGTATATCTTAAAATGTTGTAATTAATCACGTGAATTGACTCATTTATATATATATAAAACAAGTAATCTAAAAATCATGTTTCTTCATTCAAATTGTCGCACTCATTAATCACTCATTACTTGTTGCACCTATCAACAAAGTTACTAGATCACTTTAAGCTTTTGGATAATAAACAATTACCTGATGATCCAGCAGTCGATGTTGAGGGACCATGTGTTTCCTCTTCCAGACTGTTTGCAGCCCCTTCGATATACAAAGATGAAATATCCAAGATAATAATATATATCTATAAATAGCACATTGCAAAAGAACAATTGTAAGTGAATACATCAAGCAAAAGGAATATTCATGCATCACAGTGTAAACATTTATTTAAAAGTTAAAAGAAAGGAATCGACTTCAACCGACATTTTATATTAGATGTATGTTTTTAGAAGTACAAATGTTGAGGGTGGATTGTTTGATAGGAAAATAGCAGCGTAAGTGATGGATCTTTCTCAATATTTGTTTGAGCTGAATCGGTGTGTATATTCAAGGATAGACTGAGTGGATAATCGCAACATACCAGTTATGATAAAATAACTATGAAAGGGTGAAACGAGAGTTGACGATATATAAATTATCTTTTAATGAGGAAATACTGATAGAAAGCAATTGGAATGTTTGTCATGTTCTCCAAATAACAAATCCTACTCTTATTCTAAAAGAAATGCATATACAGTTTTACCATCTCTTTCTAAACAAATGCATGTACCCACATATACAATTTCAAAAAGAAGATTAAAACAAAAAGTTATTTACAGCAGAGGAAATATTTGCAAAAAGCAAGTTAGAATGGTTGATATCTTTCAACTTTGTCTCAAATAATGAATAGTGACCTTATTTCAAAAGAAAGGCATATATCCCACCACCCCATCACATCTCTTTTTAGAATAATTAATTTCAGGAATCTCAAATTAAAAAAGGAAGATGTTTGTAAAGTTATTAATGACTCAAATAAACAGAAACAAAACGTATAAAAAGAGTTATACAAACCAGGTTCTCTGTTTCGTTGTCGTTCACCACTATGTCCTTGGGGTTTATTTTCAGCAACCTGATATGATTTAATGAAAATCAAAATAAATCAGAACTATATATTTTAATTTCCTAAGTAATAAACATGTATCTTGTGGTCGCTCGTGAACTATTTATTGTTTACATATTTCATACGGTTAAAACTTGTATTTAATCAGTCACAAATATACTGATATTCAATTCATTGTCAGAGCTGGCTAGATACCTTACTCATCATGTAAAAACGAAGTGGACTATTAGAAGCGGGCGAAACTACCAGAATATCCACTATATATCCGATCGTAATAAATCTGGCGCCCAGATTTATTAGATGATTTTTTCTTTAAATAACACAATGCTTACACTATTTCAAACATTTTCAAAAGAGATTTCTAAATAGTCGTTGATGATTTCTCTCTCTCTAATCCTTATTTCAACAAAACAACACATGCGTAATTTTGTATGAAAAATGTTTTAAACCAATGCCTTTTTAGAGAGCGCCCTCTTGTGTATTAATGGCTCTTTTTGAATAATAACAGGCTATTTACTTAGTCGTTTCTAATTTTCTATACCTTTCGAGCATGGCGGAGTTATAACTATAAGTTTGTAATGTTATTGGTTTTGGTTAGTGCTCAGCCTTACCAAAACTGTACTTTAATCATCAGCACCAGCACTACCAGCTGTAGCTGGCCTAGAGCCAGTATTTTTAAAGAGGGGGGGGGGGGGGGGAGGTGGGTGTCCGTCGCCATTCTTTTCGAGGCCGACACCAGTGGTTAAGTTGTGTAATCGGGGGGGGGGGGGGGGGGGTCCAAGACCAATGATGGGCGAGAACGATAACAAGTGGCCGCAAGACCTTTCTAAATTGGGGGGGGGGGGGGGGGCGGGGGGGGGGGGGGAGGGTGTGTACGCACCCAACACACCCCTACGGGCTTGTAGTAGTACATGTAGTATCATAATTATTATACGCTGTGTTCACTAAGGAACATATGTTAACTTACTGATTTGAGATGCTTGAATGTCTCATCGGCCAGCGCATGTTCGTATCCATCTAAAAAAAACTGGAGAGTACATGAGCCAAAAGTTCCTAAAACAAAAAAGGGAATTTTAATTAAACTGCATTAACAAAACTAAACATCCCATTTGATAGCACATATTGTACAAGACCATCAAAATCTCACAACTGAAAGGATACATGCAAGATACAAATCATGATTCTTTTACGTACACTTTAACATTAATTATACAACAGGTGTAAGAGGGCATGTGTTAATTGTCTCCTTTTCAAACGAATATTAAAGATGACTATCATCAAAAATATAAGAGGAAGGAAGACACGAAGTAATGAAGCTTTACAACCTTCTTTACCATTCATGCGTTGCGCAAGAGAAGGTTTTTAATTATTTTTTAAAAATTATAAATTACATTATAATGTTCTTACCGAAAATGGCCGGCATTCGACTAGATTTATCAACTTACGCTAAAATAAAAAAGACAGACATATACCAGTAACCAGTTAAACCAGACTCCCAGACAAAGAGAAGCCTGGCATTCCAATGAGATGGTTTAACATGTTACCAGTAATGATATCCTTTGATCCGAAGATTAAAAGCACATCATACTATTCCACGGGTGTGAAACGGTTTAACTAGTTACTGGTAATTTACGTCTTTGTTAGTTTATACATTTAGTAGAATACCGGCCCATTTCCTCATACATATCATAGTGAACATTTCATTACCTCTAATACTCTCCCCATCTTCCATTTGAAGGGACCATGTCTCACCACTTGTGCGGCCTACATCGATGGTAATATCACCTATGTGGGTTGTTTCAATGCCATCCGTCGATACTTCATTTATGTCAAATCTAGTGGGCATATAGATAACGTTTTTGTAACAATAATTTGTTAACGCCTCATAAAAAGTTCCGCAATAAAAGTTTGAGCGTTAATAACTGTCCCTATATTATTGTTCATGACTTTGGTATAATTCAACAGCCCGTTTATTCCTCTTTACATTAATACCAAATTTGCAATGGTTATGTAAGTATTGAGTGTGCATTACACCTAAATATGGGGCAAAGTCAAGATTGAAATGTGCAAAATGCATTCTTATTGTGTGACCATTGAAAACACACGTAAATCTTAAAACAAATGAAGAATTCACATTAACAATAATGTTGTATTTTGCGACATTTCGCTTTTAAAACGGGTCCATCTACTGAACATTCCATAATAACATAACCATTACAAATGAGGCATCGATGTAAAGTGGAATAAACATGCTTGTCAATTGTATCAAATTCGAGTAGGATCATTTCATAATGAAATAGATATCAACGCTCAAACTTGAATTGCAGAACTTTTTATGAGGAGTTTACTTTTACCAAAATACTACATCTAATATAGTTACAATGTACCACCACCACTACTACTACTACTACTACTACTACTACTACTACTCCCCTTGTCACCTTCTGTGAAACAATAAATTAAAAGTGGCGGATTATATTCGGACACAAAATGACACGCATTTGAGAGTTGCTTATATCCGAACGTTTTTAATTTGCGATATATGCAATGTTTGTTTTCCTTAGTGGGAAAAATGCGGGAAAATGATTACATGCACATAACTTTAATTATTATACAACCATAATAATGAAATGATAATTAAGATAAGAATCATAATAATGATACTTCTACCATGACTACTACTACATGTACTACTACTACTACATGTACTACTACTACTACTACTACTACTACTACTACTACTACTACTACTACTACTACTACTACTACTAGTAGTAGTACTACTAATACTACTGCTACTACTACTACTACTTTTTATAATGATGAATACAATAATTGCATACTATAATATACAAATGCATGTAAACTAATTAACTAGGATAACTTTTGTTTTGCTGAATTACATATCATTAACGTTTTTTTACTACCAAAATATAATACTAATATCAGTTTTAAAGTCGAAATGCAGTAATGGAAAAGTTACGGAAATCAACTCATGTGCTCAAGTAAATGATCAACATGGCTGAAATAGTGTACAAGAGGGTTTATATGATGAAATCTAAACCATGACATCTCTAAATGCAGAAATATAAGAACAGTTTTCATGCGCGAAGCTAAGATTGTGCCAAAATGTCCCAGCTTATTTCGCCATGCTCACTGGCTGTTCTGTCCAACCTGTTTACATTAACAGATTCATAATTTAATATACTTTTACATGGTGAGTAATATCAGCGTATATGTCATTTGTGTGTGTGGTGTTTCCCATTACTGCTATAATACGACATCTTGAACTTAATGTTCATGTGTTTTGTAATGAAAATACTGATTATGATCCAAGCCCATTTTCGAGGACATACAGTATGTCATCTCGTTTGATGTTTGTATTCAACACCAAAACGAATTAAATGTTGAGAATATAGACTTGGTATGTGATACATATATACGTACAGGGTTTCAGTGATAATACATAAATTATGCACATAATATAATATTCCTACTATAAAAAAAACCCTTGCTAAAATTCGCACGAATATCGAGATAATACGGTATGTTCACTAATAGACTAGTACGTACGGCTGTCCGGTAAGCGACTTTTTTAGGCTTGTCTTGCCAACTCTCTCCTGCCCAACAATCATCAGCCGAGTACGGAAAACGCGTTTCTTCCCTTCTCGAAGGGCCTTGATGTACGCCTCCTTTGCTTTCTGACCTCTGGCAAGAATTTCCAGAGGGGCGACGTCCAGATCTGTTGACAAAACAATTAAATGTAACCACGACTTTGATTGGGGTAAGACAGTGACGTATAGCCAGGTACTTTGCAAGGGGGGAGGGGAGGGGGGGGGGGGGGGGGGACTCTAACCTGCAAGCGCGTAAGCGCCAGCCGCTTTTGGTTGAGTCGAGGGTCCTGCCTGGGCCAAAGCCAAAAGTAGTCAACCCATGGGTACAAATTTCAAATTGAAAAAATCATTTTCTTTCATGTATGATATGAAAGGTGAGTATCTGCAGTTTCCGGAACTGTGTTCGGCTAAGCATACCGTCTCTCGGATTTCCTGTAATACACTTTTAAATAATGAAAAGCGCCCTCACAGCGCGACGGGACGGAATTTTGAAAAATTTGATTTATAAAAAAACTAACATTCATTCTAGAAATATAGAAGTGTTTTTGGATAGCTCATGCATAGGACAATTGTACCACCTACATTTCGTATAATACTGCCCTCTTTAGTTGGGCAAAATTTTTTTTAGCGTCACTCAATATTGCAGTTATTTATTACCATCTTCTCTGAAGTATCAATGAATTCATGCCCGAACACTTTTATCAGGTTAGAATTTCATTTCCTCTTTTCAGAAAAATTCTACGAGGCTTTGACATTTTCGCGACGGGACGGAAATTGCGCGACGGGACGGAATTTAATCCAGATTAAATCCTATTTTCAATGAAATTTCATCACAAATTTTCTTTCTTCTGTATAGTTGAAAGAGAATAAAAAACAGTTTCATGTATTTTTGCTTTAAAATGAACTAATTTGCTAATTATCTAAAATTTATTTTTGAGAAGATAATATTCACATTATTTGGGTGGGAATCCTCCTTCATAAGTTATGTACAGCAGTGCTTCCACACTTACTATAAATATTTTTCAGATTTTTTTTGTATTCAGTTTATTTTGAAATCCAAGCAGCAAATGATTAAAAAAATGCTATTTTTGCTAGTAGTATGTATTTTTTATCTTAAAACATTAATAAATCTTTAAAAAAAAGGAAATAAATTTGTATAAAAAAAAAATGCCATTTGTTTTGTACATGGTCAAATGGGTACAATTTGTAATTTTCTCTTCTTACTGTGATATCAATACTAAATATGCTTAAAACTATTTTGTATTGGCCATTAGGTGAAATAAATGTTTAAAATGGCAACAAAAATTAATGAGGGATTGAAAATTATTGCAATTGAAAAATTTGCCATTTGTTTTGTACATGACCAAATTTCCGTCCCGTCGCGTTTCCGTCCCGTCGCGCCGAAACCACATTTCAAAAATTAAATTTAAAAAAATTATTGATGTGGAAGCTTAGCTTTTTCTTATGTTGAGACTGAACATTCATACCTTTCTTATGATGCATGGCAGGATTTAACTAGGATTTTACTTTTGATAGAAAACAACATTGTTTGCAAAACAAAAAATTGTGTCATTCTATCGTTCCGTCCCGTCGCACTTCAAAAACATGTAGTTACCATGGCAACAGACTCATACATTTTTTCAATTTTTCTGTTTGATGAAATTCATCACTTTACCCTGTCCATGTAACAACCAATTTTTATCCAGTCACATCTTTATTTTTGTTTGTATGATTAAAATAGCTATCAAATTCCGTCCCGTCGCATTTGCCCATACTTTTGGTTTGGCCCGCCTTCGGTTAGGGCCCGATCTGGCTGGGTTCCAAGGGATGGATCCCTCGGAATCCTTTTGATCTTTAGCTATTTAAAGCCCCCAAATCAAAACTACTAGCTAGCACAAAATAAAACAAAGCTGAGGGAGAGGGAGAAGAAGATGAACCCCTCGTTACGCCACTGGGATGATAGTAGAGCAGGTAAGTGTAAAATATCATGGACATCGTTCAAAGTTTGATACAAGCAACAAGGTTGGTATACAGGCTACCTTAGGGATACTTTTTAGAAAAAAAAACACTTAGACAAGCGAAAATCAAATATGGCGGCCATTTTCAAGATGGCCGCCAAAAAGCTACTTTTCGATACAAAAATTTAATTCGTCGATTTTAATAATTTTGGTGTCGATTTCGATGTTTATTGATATGCCTAAACCAATTATGACACATACGGACCCATATGATGGCGAAACAAATCAACATCGCGGCCATTTTCCAAGATGGCCGCACCCAAAACTAATTGTTGATGTAAAGAATCAATGATTTTGCCGATTTTAACAATCTTGGTGTCGATTTATGTTTCCTGATATGCTGAAAACGATTGTGACCCATTTTATTGGTTAACATCCAAAATGGCCGCCCTTTTACAAGATGGCCGTCCAAAAGCAATTTTTCATTATAAAAATTAACTGGGTTGATCGATGTTGATATTCTCTGTGTCTCTTGATATGTTTCTTGATGTGCTGAAAACAATTGTGTTACACACGAACCTAAACAATGGCGTAGCTAAGGGATATAGTGATATATAACCCCTTTTTCTGTACTGAAATCATTAAATGTCATTTGTTCTTGATTTTTGGATAGGCTGCTCCCTTACTGCTATTTCTTAACCCGGAAAGATCTCTTTGCCTCACCCAGACCCCCTCCCTCTCTGAGCTAGAACCCGGCCAAACCCCTGGCCCTCTAGCTATATCTCTAATATGTTTATATAATGTATTAGGACTTCATATACAGTATGCATAAACAGCATTTTATACAACCAGATCTATTCACATATTAAACTACATTCCGACCCCTGCTCAGTTGGCATATGGCTTGATACTGGCTACGCCATGGACCGTTCTATATACCAAACAAATCTGTAGATATTTTTGCAGCTCCCGAATTATCAACTTTGGCTCATATAGGTGTATGATACCGTAGAACACCATCGTCAAGCACCCCCCAAGCACCTATACGCATCTTGCTTTTAAAGACGTTTCCATGAGATTCACCTCCATTATTATCCTCATGAATATTCCTCACCATTATTTGCATTCTTGATTAAAGTTTCCCCTTTGGACAGAGAGCGGGCGCCATTTAAAAGCAAGATGCATATTGGTGCTTGGGGGTGCTTGACGATGGTGTTCTACGGTATTACAGTATCACACGTTTACGCTATTCAATATGCGGGACACCGACACTGCTCCTCATTTTGATCGAAAAATGTCAGCCTTTGTTTTGTCAGGGTACCATGACCCAAAATATTACTCTGACAAATGGAAGGCAATAGTGTTTATATCCCACAAGGCCAGAAAAATATGTTTCCATAACAGCTACGAAGACAAGCTTTTGTTTAGGACGTACACTTCGGCCGTGTGACTATTGTATCATCTCCAAACGTTTGTTATTTTGTCAGGGTACTATGACCCAAAATTTACTCTTACAAATGAAAGGCAATACTTTTTATATCCCACGAGGCTAGAAAAATAGGTTTCCATAACAGTTATGAAGACAAGCTTTTGTCTAGGACGTAGACTTCGGCCGTGTGACTATTGTATCATCTCAAAACGTTTGTTTTGATAAAAACATAACTCGTAGGAGCAACAAACCTTCATGGTACAACAACAACGATGCTCTACATGAAATGAAACGCAAGAAACGATGTCTTGAACGCAAGTTCTTCAAATCAGGCCTCACCATCGACAAGCAGATTTATAAAGAGTACTGTAAACTCTACAAGAACGAATTAGAATCTGCTAAATCCGAGTACTTTACAGAACAACTCCAGAACAGCGATGGAAAAACTCTTTTTCGTATTGTTAAATCTCTCAGCGACCCTAATACCAGCAAAGTTTTACCCGATCACACCTGCTCAACATCCCTTGCTAATGATTTCGCACAATTTTTTGACACTAAGATACAACATATTTGTGCTGATTTGAACGCCACAAGCTCTCCACCTCTCACAGTGGAACTTCAAAGTCAACAAACCGAGTTGAAGTTTGACTTTTCAGAAGTGTCCGAAGAGACTGTCAGAAAGATAATAATGGGCTCGCCCTCTAAAACGTGTGCCCTGGATCCAATACCAACTCCGCTTCTTAAAAAATGCATCAACGTTCTGGTACCAGTGATAACTGAAATTGTCAACAAGTCTCTATCCTCCGGAGTTCTGAATCTCTGAAACTGTCTCATGTGACACCAATTCTTAAAAAAACAAGCCTTAATCCAAACATTTTGCAGAACTATCGCCCAGTGTCACAAATTCCTTTCCTTGCTAAAGTGATTGAAAGATGTGCCTGCACTCAACTTCAATATTATTTTGAAACTAATAAGTTGTATGCATCTACACAATCAGCTTACAGGTCAAATTTTAGTACAGAAACTGCACTTCTTAAGGTTCAAAATGACCTTCTTCGAGCAACTGATGAGCACAAAGAAACCCTCATGGTTCTTCTCGACTTTAGTGCAGCATTTGATACTATCGACCATGCGCTGTTCCTGGAAAGACTTCACTCGAGTTATGGTTTGACTGAAACAGTTGTTGCTTGGTTTTCATCCTACCTCAAAGACCGGAAGCAGTCTGTTGTCATCGATAACTGTACATCTGAATGCCACACACTCAACTGCGGTGTTCCGCAGGGATCGGTCATTGGTGCACCAGCGTTCACATTTTACACCTCTCCAATCAGTGACATTATATCTGCACATCACCTTAATCACATGATGTACGCGGATGACATTCAAATATACATCGATTTCAAACCATCAGAGACTTTGAGTGCCATTCAACGCTTAGAAGCCTGTGTTGCTGATGTCAGGTCCTGGGCCACTAATAACAAACTAAAATTCAATGATAGTAAAACAGAAATTCTTCATATAAGTTCTCGTTTTCAAACGTGCAACCCCACTCCGCCAATAAAAATTGGGGACCTCTACGTGAAACCAGTTGAAAAAGCAAGGAACCTTGGCGTTATTTTCTCAAAGCACCTCCAGATGACAGATCAAATTGGCAAAGTTATCAGGGCTGGATGGGCTGGAGTTCACAAAATTGGTCGTCTCCGGAAATACCTTGATCAACCAACATCAGAAAAGCTAGTTCATGCCTTTATCACCTCACACATCGACTATTGTAACAGCTTACTAACTGGATCCCCCGACACAGATGTCTCAAGACTACAACGTTTACAAAATGCTTCCGCTCGCATCATAACTCGCACCAAACGCCATGATCATATATCTCCAATTCTTCATAACCTTCACTGGCTGCCTGTCCACCTTCGAATACGTTTTAAGTTACTCCTGCTCATGTACAAATGCATGAACGGTCAAGCTCCCAGCTATCTACAAGAACATGTCATTCCATACACACCAACTCGTCAACTTAGGTCAGCTACCCACAACCTCGTCGTCCAACCCAAGGTTCTCTCCCGGTCATATGGTGAGCGCAGCTTCTCCTTCATCGGTGCTCACCCAAGCATGAACAAAAATTTGTTTTGTTAGCGGCACTTGATATAAGAGACTATTGGGCATCTATCAACATGAACAAATCTTCTATACATTTTGAAATGTAATTGTGACAAATTTTTCAAAAGTCTAACGTTTTTTGTTTATACGCACAGTACTAGGTGATAGCTGGGTGACTACTGACTAGTGTCCGAATTAATCTATAATAAACTATTCTTATAAGCCAACCTGTATCATAACAGAGAAGCAAATAACTCCTACAAGATATTTGTTTGGTATATATCGTAAAAAGGACCATGGCGTTGCCAGTCTCAAGCTATGAGCTTATAATGGGGGTTGTGAGGGTGAATGTGAAGATTGGAACATGCTAACCGGGGGGTGGGGGAAATTACTCATTCAATGCAAAAAGGACACAAAGCGCGTCGAAATATGTTTTTACAATTGATTGATTTTCTGCTGGTATACACAGGTCCAGGGCATAGCCAGCATTTATCCAGAACAGGGGATGGGACAGTGCACGGGATAGCAAAGAGATCTTTGGAGGGGATACAAATTATGACATGTGAAATTATGATTTCTTTACATGAAGGGGGGGGGGGGGAATATTTTCCCTTTCCCCTAGTTACGCCCTAGTAGGTTTGTGTATATATAGCACAATCGTTTCAAAATTGTGGCACAAATAAAATCTATTACCGCATTCATAATGATTTAAATCGTACAATTGTCACTCATTCATTGTATAAGTCCAGGGGGCATAGCCAGAGAAAACCAATGATGGGAGGGGTGCCACAAACTTATAGGGCAATATTTTCCAATAAGTTAGCAGCCTTTACCAAAACAAAAAAGGGAAATCACGATTTCCTTAGGAAAAGATGGGTAATCCCTCATTTATCCCTTAGCTACGCCATCTTGGAAAATGGCCGCCATGTTCAATTTTTGCCATAATACAGGGTGGCCCCAGAAAACGGAACGGGGCATTTCCCAAAATATAGTAACAAAATGTTAATGTCCATCAGATAGGGTGTATTTTCAAATGAAAAGCGATACCAAGAACAGTCATTTTGGTCGTGTATTGTTTGTTTTAGGGCGCTGTAAGTGACACTATGTCAGGTTCCCTTTTTTGTAAATTTTTACCAAGTCAGTGCTTGATAAATCGCACTTTCTGCCCTCCATAGCTGCACCGAACAAATAGTAATACGCTCGGCATTGTTAGAGTGCATTCAGCTGTGTGCCGATAGAATGGGCATAGTTGCTCGATGATATGAAAGGCAGGAAGTGCGATTTATCCGGCAGTGACTTGGTAAAAACCTGACATGGTGTCACTTAAGACGTCCGATACAACAAAAACTACTTGTCCAAAAATTACTGTTCTTGGTATTGTTTATCATTGGAAAGGACACTCTATCCGATGGACATAATCATGCTGTTGCTTTATTTTGGGAAGTGCCCCGTTCCGTTTTGTTTGGCCTCCCTCTATAGATTTATACGTATAAAAACAGTTTTCAGCTCATCAAGAAACATTTCAATCAATACAAAAATTATCAGAATCGGCTAACACAGTCAATTCTTTAATTTAAAAAATGCTTTTTGATAACCGTCTTGAAAAACGGCCGCCATGTTGGATTTTCGCCATTATGCATGTCTGTATGTATCAGAATCGTTTTCAGCATATCAAAACCAGGACACACATAAATCGTCATGAAGATGATACAAATCGGCAAACTCGGTCAACTTTTCTATAAAAGAATTAGCTTTTGGCGGCCATCTTGAATTTTCGCCATTATCCGTTTGTATTACAATAATTTGAAACATATCAATTAACATATAAATCAACACCAAGGTTATTAAAATCAGCTGACTCAGTCAAATGTTATATCAACAAGGAACTTCTTGGCGACCATCTTAAAGGGATAGTTGAGTATTGGTCAAACTTAACTTTAGTAACCCAAACCTGCATAATTACGGTACAGACTAATATTTATAACTCCACCATGTTCGAAAGGTATACAAACCCCGTTACCAATAACAAAAAAAAAAGCCATTACAACTCAAGAGCGCGCTTTCTATAAACTCATTGGTATTAGCCATTTTTTCATACAACATTGTGCATTAATTGATGCTTTGTTAAAATAATGATTCAATAGAGATATCATCAACAACCATTTAAAAACCTATTTAGATTTTTTTTTCAAAGTCGTCTATACGCATTTTTGGTAATTTTCTAAAAAGACAAAATGTACCCCCGCCAGTAGACTTATGAATAAAATATCTTGAAATGAAAATTTTCAACTATGATAGCATTTGAAAGGAAATATTCTCATTCAACATGTTTTATTCAAGGAACTTTCAAATTGAATTAAAACCAACCTATTTAGTGTCAATGGGCATTTCGGGAAGTATACCTTAACAAATAATGGCAGCCATCTTGGATTTTCGCCATATATGAGTCCGATGTATCGCTATCGTTTTCAGAATATCCACAAATAAAACGACACCAATATTATTAAAATCGGCTAACTCAGTCATTATTTACATTAAAAAATAGCTTTATGGCGGCCATCTTGAAAAATTACCGCCACGTTGGAATTTGTTTTTCTAAATGTTTTTTGTCCTGAAAAGTGTCCCTAAGGTAGCCTACATACCAAGTTTGTTGCTTGTATCAAACTTTGAACGATTATTACACTTATCTGCTCTACTATGAATTGATTGACATGATTGTCACTAGCTGCAGTAGCTATGAGAGACAACACCATATTATTCCACTCTGATGAATGTGATTTGCAAATGAAAACAAAAACGAAGCAGAATAGATATACTGTATATGGTCGATAGGTATATCATGTGTACACAAAAGATTGAGCAAACATTACAGACCAAATTACTACATTTGAACATTCGCACAAATTAACATATTCAGGACTGGACAGTCCCGAAAATACTCTGGCTGGGGTCTATTGAGAATGAGAAAGTCTTGAATGGGTTAATGCTATAACTGCAGCTGACTGAGAGTTAATACATTTCAAATTGCAATATTCCACAACCAATGGCTGGAATTTCATTCCGCTTTAGTTTACGAGACATAATCAATACTTTCAACGGCATGTGCTGCTTCACAACCTTGTAAAGCATTCATACGTTCTTCGTGTTCTTGTGAATGTTGAAATGTGTTTCCACATTATAATCATAGCACTGCAATATGTTTATTTATGTGCCCTGATTTGTGTTCAATCCTGGACTAATCGCCATTAATTTGCCTCCCTTCCCACTGACAGCATGTCTATATCGAGATAGTCTATTCATTAGAAATAGCCATATTTGACTCACATCGGCAAAGTGCCTTGGTGGAGGGAGAATTCAAAGACAATTATAGCCCGGGTTAAAAACTTAACAGATGTCAACATTATTTTACGGTTGACAGCCTGTCTTCCATATTATAATTTAATTGAATATTTTGCATAGAAAAGGCAATATGAAGTGCTAACCAAATTTAAAACTTAAATGTTGATTAAAATATCGAATATACTGTTCTGCAAAGAGACATGATTCATAGAAAGGCACAGATGCAGACGTACCATTAATGAGCGGTATCTCCAAAGCCTTGCAGTCTTGAGACATCTTTCCGTCCTCATGACTGCGAAAACTGTACTTCTGTATCTCGGATAACTTAACCTCGGCCCGGCCATTCTGACGATTCCATGTTGTAAGTAAATGTTCCAATTCCTCCCATGAAGATTCGTTGAATGTTCGCACAGGAAACGTACGTGCGAGTGCTTGCAACTGCTGGACATTCTTCTGTAGATCGATTTGAAGCCTTACTGAAAGCTTTTCTCTACACTCACAAAAGTCTTCACATGATGGACGCACAATATCATAGAGTGCTGAAAATGTAACTTCCAATGCCAAGTGTGGATATTTCTGTTTCAGTCTGATCAGAATGGGAGAACATCTGGCACATGTGGAATAATTGAAGTACACATGGACTTTTGATTTCCCGCTCATATCATGGTTATATATGTATTCGGAAACAATTGCTGTTGCATGTTGTTCCTTGACTCTTTGGAAGAAGATCACTTCTTTGGTACCGTCTGTGTTGGAGAATACACAGATGCAAGTAGCACCCTTAGGACGATGTACAAACTCTCTGTTCCTTCGACTTTCATGAAGACCACTGAGTACAAACTGGTCCAGTATTTCTTTCCCATAAAAGTCAGAGGGAGCGGGCCGTTGGTCATTGAAGGTAATTCCCCTTCCTAAAGCCATTACGTCCAGTGGTAATCTCGATATTGGAACAGAGAACGAGATGATATGCGACCGCGTGGTTGGCTGCAATTATACAAATAAGAAGACAAACGAAAGAATACATTAATGACTAATATTGTGAGAATAAACAAAGAGCCAACAATCAAAAACACATAACGTGTCGGACTTTCAATTGTTTCAGCTAATTAAAACTTCCTGATTCATGTCATATACTATGTACTCGTGTTCATTACCCTATTGTATAACAATAATCTTCTCTGATGGGTGCAGGATTGAGCTATGTCAATTCATGTATTGTACAGATTGCCTAACAATTACTGATGAGGAGCCAAGGGCGACCACGCCGTGGCGTATGGTCTAGCGTGACGTGACCCCATGACCCGTAATACCTTGCCGAAAAGAATTAAAAAATAAGTGTTGACATTGCAAGAAATTGGTCACATTGAATGAGAACGGAACCTACCAAACAAGATACAAAACACACTCCGGCAAGTCATAAACATTATATAATAGTTTTTCATTTTAAGACATTATCATTATCAATTGGCCCGGATCAGGAACTAAATATTTGGAAGTTTGCTTTGTCCACAGCGTTTTCTTCAATAAACGCCATTGATATTTATCAAAATAAAGCGTCGATCATGCAATGTCAATGGCATCATTTTAATGTACAACAATACGTGATACAACATGAAAATTAAGAATATAATTAACATGTCTGTATACATACTTTATACACGGGTTACATTTCTGCTCTTCAAATCTTCACTCTTCCAAAGTCGTAATGGTCTACTGTCCTATATCGGCCTCTCTGTCTGGTTCCAATAAAGCAAGAAATTAACGTATTTGGTCCAATTAATGTTTACTGTATCATGTGTCTACCGATCCAGATCCAGATGAGCGCGAGCAAATTTTGTAAATGGTAGTTTGTTAACCAATCACGTTCATGCACGCACATAACGTGCTACCAACGGTACGGTGGGGATTCCCCGGTTCAAAGATCACGCGCTCTTGGCCTGGGTTGTTTGTTCGCGAATATAAACGGAGAATAATAATGCTGTATGTATTTCATTTATTCACTATATATAACCATGATTGTACTATCACGGTCGCAATTACAAAGTCTGAATTGCAGACTTTGCAGTGGCAATTAGAAATAACATCACAAAGGAATATAATGAAAACATAAAGCACATCAACAAATAAGCATCGTTCTTTGAAGCTTTAATTTTAGTAAGGACATACTTTGTTTTTGAAAAACTACTACTACTACTACTACTACTACTACTGGTGCATAAAGGCAGAGTCCTGCGAAGTAGCCGTAGTGGTTTCTTAGGACATCTTTAGTCTTGTCTGCATATAGGCCTAATGAACATTACAGGGATCTATTGTCACTTTGTTGACATGTGCACAAGTTGGCAAATGGCTGATAAAAATGTGTATCCTTGTGATCCGATATGTACACTGAGTGACGTGTGAAAATTCCATTGTAAATGAATGTCATATGGCCTAGTTATGAGCGGAAATGAATCGTTATACATGTATTTGCTAAATCATTGCACCTACTTGTACGCAGTTATAATTATCAAGTAGATAATGATACAATTGAATACCTCAGTCATAAATATCTTTAAAATGGAAAAAACAATTGGATACCGAAAGCTGTTCCATGTTTCTATTTGGGTTACGAATACAATGAGGTATGTAAGACCAACGAGAGCTCCAAATAAGTTTTGAGGATTTCCATGATGTTACTAGACCTCTTTAATGGTCCTATGGTTTTTTGTTATATACTTATTGACAAGATGATTTATATTGCAATTATATTGCTCTTCATGGGCGGTTGGTTTCCTTTTTAAAGAATGCACTTACAGGGATAGTTGAGTTTTGGTAAAGAGTGTACCGCAATTTGGTCAAACCGAATTTGTTTAGTAAAAAGCCTGTTATCACTCAAGAGGGCGCTCTCTAAACACTAATCGGTTTCCACCATTTTAATAAATAAAATATTGTGCATGTGATTTTTTGTTGAAATATTAATTTAATAGCGAGATAAACAACAATTATTTAAAAACCTCTTTTGTACGTTTTTTGAACAGAGCTAGGAAGCATTCAACAATTTTTTTTTTCGGCTGGTTCAAAATTATTGAATAATAATTGTGGGGCCCCACAATTATTACGAATGGTAATGTTTAGTGATATTTTAGCCATTTCTAAACCGGTTTTGATCAAGTAAAGTTAACTCTGCCATTAAAAGCGTATGCTCTTTCGAATTTGACACTCAGTTTTTCATTATCTCACACACAATTTTTTGTTTAGCGCCCTCTATTTGAAAACTCAACTATCCCTTTAATCAAAATAATGCTAGTGCAACAATACATAACTTATCGTATCACGCTATCATATTTGCCCGGGCGGCTAGATAGTAAAGTGTTTACACTCGATGTTTGTATAGCTCATTTATTTCTAGTTCCAATATGATACTCCCTATAATAACTTTATAAATAACATCATACAACGAACACAAGGACATATGCTCATATCTTTGGGAAAACCCGAGTGTAAATTTAGAGGTTGATTTACACAATTGAATACGATCGATAAGTTCTAATAGACTCAGGGAACAATGGTCCGGTATATTTTGGTAAATCATAATAACGTGGGAGAGAGAGAGGGCCAATTTTAATAGCCTCACTTTATAACCAGGCAGTTAGTCGCGTATCATACCTTTTGAATTAGTAATCGTTTGTTTAGATAGACCTCCAGTCCCTCAATACATTATTTGTTGCTCTATTCGGGCTCTATTCCACAGCAAAAGTCACCAAATCACCGAATAACTTTAGGTCCCACCCAGATTTTTTCCGATCGAATATATTTATTGATATTTCAGCCGTTTCTGAACCGGTTTTTATCAAAATACAGTTTATTCTGCCATTAAAATTGTATGCTCTTTGTCATATCATCTGCATACAATACTTGTCTTATTTCATGCTCCCCAAAATGTATCCCTTTAATTATTTTGTCCCTCCTTGCTTCATGTGCCAATAATTCTATTGCAACCAAAAACAAATAGGGCGACAATGGATCACCTTGTCTGACCCCCCTTTCTATATTAAAATAATCAGTGGAATTCCCCCCATTCATAATACAACTACTTATACCATTATATAATATGTTCACCCAAGAACAAAACGAATCACCAAAACCAAATAATTTTAGCACTTTCAGTAAATATTGATGGGAAACAGAATCAAAAGCTTTTTCAAAATCTACCGCAATCAGAAACCACTGTCCTTGCTCCAATAAATGTTTAGAATAAAATAATATATCCTCTATTAATCGAACCGCTTCCCCAATATTCCTGTTTTTTTAATATCCCACCTGATCATAATGAATAATTTCATTCAAAACCTTTTTAATCCTAGTTGCTAAAACCTTCGATAATATTTTATAATCTACATTTAACAACGTAATGGGTCTATAATGTTTAATATGCATCACATCTTTTCCATCTTTCTCTATCAATGTTATAGTCCCTTGTTTTTGAGATACCGTCAATTCCCCCTTGCAAATGTTTCATTCAATACTTCTACCAACAAATCCCCTAATATGGGCCAAAATGTATCATAAAATTCCACCGTGAAACCATCTTTCCAGGGGATTTATTCCATTTCATTTCTTTCAAAACCTTAAAACACTCATCGTTCGTCATTTTACCTTCACATAATTCTTTATTATGTTCACTTAACTTTAACATATCATCAAAAAATAAACCATTATTTTGACCACTATCATTCCTCAAAGAATTTAATTTTTCATAAAATGTCTTTATCTCTTTTAAAATGTCGTTTTTATCCCTAGTAATTTCTCCATTTTCCTTATACACTTCTCTAATGACACTTTTCCTCTTATTTACTTTCAACAATTGTTCAAAATACTGAGTATTATTCTCCCCTTCTTCAAACCAAGCTGCTCTAGAACGAATTTTAATGCCCTGTCGAGAAAAATCATACAATTTATTCAACTTATCTTTTTTCAACTTAATACTATCAATAACAAACCTAGATGCCCCTTCGACTAACTGATTTTCTAAATCCTTAATTTCAGTCCCCAACGTCTCTATTTCAAGTTTCCTTAATTTCGCCTTTTCACGTGAATATTTCATGGCATATTCCCTCATTTTCATTTTCAAAAAATCCCAAAATACTAATTTATCCGAAATCCTAGGTCCCCATTCATTTTTCAATTCAAATATTATATCTTGCATCCCCTCAACAAAATGTTTATCCATACATAAACTATAATTAAATTTCCAATACGATTTTCCAAAAACAAACTTATCCACTAAATGCTGAAATTGTAATTTAATGCCCGAATGATCCGGTGTTATCGATACCAAAATTTCACACTTACTCACTAATTTTTCTAAACTACATGATATAAACCAATAATCTAAACGACTCTGGACTAAGGGTGACCTTTGTCTAAAAGTAAACTGTCTAGCATTAGGATTTATTTTCCTCCATATATCTTCTAAATCATATTTATTCGAAAATCTGTTTAATACCTCAATAAACCTAGATTTTAATACAATGTTTGGCCCTTCATAATCCACACAAACACGCAAACACTCACAAACACAAACACGCACACGTACGCACACGGACACACACCCACATACACACATATAGAGATAAACAACATATTATTATGATATGCAATTTAAACAAAAACCTATGTTCACATTCTAGACAGGAAAGCGCTACTTCAAAATACAAACACATGCTTAAATGTACACCGATATAGCCCAGATAAAAGTTGAAAGGTTATCACACAATATAATTTATAATACAAATATCCAAACTCCTCGGATGAACTATTACGTCCAACGGATTTTACGATAAGACTAAGGGTATCATAAACACATGGACTACTGGATCCTGGTACAATATGTTAGGACGTCTGTGAAGATTCCACTAACGCGTAGTTAATAAATTGGTACGAGACGCAGGAGCGGGCTGGGGTACGTGGTGCTTTTAATTTCTAGACTAAATCTCAAGATTGATAAAGTGGTTGTGATAGGGTGGTGGATTATGAATTAATTTCACGGCTCTCCAAATCAATAATTTGTTCACGCTGGAACTGGGAAACCCGTACATTTTAAGAAATGTTGACCACTGCTCGTTATTCCGGAGGTTCGAATACTCCGAAGGTTCGTGGTTGTAAGGGTTCATTATTCCGAAGGTTCGTTTCTTCGAAAATGAAATCGGGTTCGATAAACCAAAATTAAATGGGGCTCGTTAATCCAAAAAAGAAATAAGGTTCGTTAATCCGAAAATTAAATGAGGTTCGTTTGTCCGAAAAAAAAGATCGTTAATCCAAAAGGTTCGTTACGAACTCCATTCATTTTCGGATTAACGAACCCTATTGCATTTTTGGACTAACGAACCTCATTTCATTTTCGGATTAACGAACCCCATTTCATTTTCGGATTCATACAAGATTCGGAATATCGAACCCTATTTAATTTTCAGATAAACGAACCTTCGGAACAACCAACCTTCGGATCAATGCTACAAGTGTTCGGATTAACGAACCTTATTTCATTTTCGGATAATGCGAAATGTGTGTGTTCGGAATAACGAACTTTCGGTGACCGCACCCGACCAATCTAGCACATGCATCAACAAAGGAGGGCGACATTCAGATAAACGAATATTCCTTTTTGAGCTTGTAAACATGTATGTTTATTATTCCTTTACATATTGACTGGACTAACAGTAGGGCTCACTCTCGACGCGTTCACTAGTAAACGTAACAAAAACTAACCCTAACCCTAACCCTAACCCTAACTACTACTACTACTACTACTACTACTACTAATACTACTACTACTACTACTACTACTACTACTACTACTACTACTACTACTTCTACTACTACTATAGCCTCTTGACAAGGCATGTCTCGTCTGAGCTGAGTTGAATGCACGGTATAGTATGCATTATGCAGGAACGACTGGACAGCGCGACTACCCTGCACAATCATTTGGCGAGACAGCCTCATCTGGATTGCGCTCCGATGAATTTCTTTTGTTAAGTATTGAATTCCTCTACCTACAGGTAGAACCCAATCAGGAAGCCGGGTTATCATATCACGTACTCATATTGAAGCGACGCTACACGCTGAAGCGAAGTTCCGATGCAATGCAACACACACGCACACACACACACAAACACACACACACGTCCCGAGGCCACACACAGAAACAAACTGCATAATATACACACACAGCTTACACAGGGATGTGTTTGTGTATACAATGCTATGTACCGTGCGTGTATGCGGACGTACACGTAGTTCATATTTAAATGGGAGAAGCATAGAGACGTGTGACTGCACATGTACTGTATTTAAATGAGAGAGACAGAAAGACGTATGCTCAGTGCAGTAAATATCACAAAACTATGCATGATTCATTGAATCAAGCTTATGCATATTCATGAGCCACTAGATGCGTAAAGGCGAGGGGATCGCACGTGAATTCACCACTGCAGGATAGCCTCCATCAGGCGTTCAGTCGTTCCTGATCCTGCATGCAGCACAGCCATTGCTTGCTTGAGACACGAAGCCTGGTTAAAGGCTGCTACTACTACTACTACTACTACTACTACTACTACTACTACTACTACTACTACTACTACTACTACTACTACTGCTACTGCTGCTGCTGCTACTACTACTACTACTACTACTACTACTACTACTACTACTACTACTACTACTACTACTACTACTACTGTGTAGCCCCTTGTCATATCTAGTGCATAAAAGGAAGAGTCCTGCGAAGTAGCCGAAGTGGTTTCTAAGGCCATCTTTAGTCTTGTCTGCATATAGGTCCAATGATCATTACAGGGATCTATTGTCACTTTGTTGACATGTGCACAAATTGGCAAATGGCTGGTCCAAATGTGTATCCTTGTGAGCCGATATGAACACTGAGTAATGCGTGGAAATGTCAAGGTTAATGAATGTCATATGGCCTAGTTATGAGCGGAAATGCATCGTTATTTTATCTAAATCATTGCACTGACTTGTACGCAGTTATAATTATCAAGTAGTTAATGATACATTTGAATACCTCAGTCAAAAATATTTTTATAATGGAAAGACAATTGGATAACCGAAAGCTGTTCCATGTTTCTATTGGTAATACGAATACAATGAGGTATGTGAGACCCACGAGAGCTCCAAATAAGTTTTGAGGATTTCGATGATATTACTAGTTCTCTTTAAAGTCATACCTGTAAAGTGTCAAAATCCACAAAAATTACTTGGAACTTCCTCGTTTCTCTTCTACCGTGTTGTTTAGAAAAGAATAAAATAGGGTTGGATTTTTTCAAATGTCCCTCTAGTATGAAGATAATTATCATTGAAAATCATTATTCGAAACACGTTGATTAACGTAATTGAAAAAAAGTATAATTGTCCTAGCTAAAAATGTCCGAGATAGCACGCGTGGGAAACATTTCAGAGGCTACTTAACTTTGATCCAACGTACGTGCGCAAATTCCATGAATTCTGTACAGTAAACATACACGAGACAGTGCGGATATCGTCAACGGCTGATTGTGACTGCTACAAATCCATGACAGGCCATCAGTATTCGGTGATAAAATATGAACTCAATATTCGTGTTTTTCCTTAGGTAAACAGTGTTCGTTTTCTTTCAAACTTTCACAAATCTTTCAATTGTATTTTACAATGATATTGATGTAGGATTGAAGTCTCAAATGTCATTTTGTGCAATATCTGACAGTTTACAGGTATCACTGTAATGGTTCTATGATTGTTTGTTATATAATATATACAGTTGATATGATGATATTACATTGCACTACATGGGCTGTTAGTTTCCTTTTAAAGAGTGCAATTTATCACAATAACGCTAGTAAAAACAATTCACAATATGTCATATCACGCGATCATAATTAAATTGCGCGGGCGGCTAGATAATGAGCTGTTTGCACTAGATGTTTGAATAGCTTATTTATTTCCAGTTCCAAAAATATATTTCCTATAACAATTTTAATGACATTATACAACGAGCACAAGGACAAATGAGCACCTAATGTGCAGGAATTATTGCAGTGTGTATCCGTTGACCGGGGTAATAATAACTGTGTAAAGCGCTATGATCCCCACGGGATAGCGCTATATGAATAACCATGATTATCATTATCATTATTATACAACCGAAGCGAAGTTTATAAATGTTTGTACATGAGTCGATACGTTCTGATAGAATCGGGGAACAAATGTCTGGTATGGTTTGGTAAATCATAATGATGTGGGAGAGAGAGAGGGAGAGAGAGAGGGGGAGAGAGGGAGAGGGAGGGGGAGAGCGAGAGAGAGAGAGAGGGGGGGGGGGGATAAGACGTTTCTATAAAGCTGGAACATTTATTCTCATGTATAACGCAACAGCCATAAATTATTAATTGAAATATGAAGTTAACATGTATTCTATTGAATACAATACAACCATCAGAATCCACAAAAGAGATCATGACCCCGTTACAGAACAAGATGCAATTGATTATAAAGTTGCGACCAAATGCGCACATTTTTCTGACTTACAATTAATTGTAACTTATAGTCGATGGTATCTCTATCTGCAATGGGGCCCAGGACCCATACACTATAGCTTATGATAGGGGATTACTATGTTATTAACAGCAATGGAAAGCGACTAAAATCGGATTTGACAATTACGTTTTCTTTTAATATGTTTGTTGTTAATTTTAAATTTGATTTAACATTTCAGGCGTTCATGTTGAGGCTGAAGATATTTTTTTTTTCAAATTAGCCTTCAATTAGTTTTTTGTTAGTCATACCTCTGCGCCTCAGAACAGTAACACTAGATTGATGACCCCCAATAAATGCTATATTATATTATTGCTATCATGTCCACTCCTTTACATCCTCACGTCCTCAATTTTTGTCTGAATTAAAACAAATTGTATTGTATAAGGATCCCTTCCTTCCTGCCTATACCAAACACTCTGTCATATGTAACTATTGTTATTTTTATTATCATTTTTCATGTTACCTCATTTTGTATTTCTTTATTTAAACTATTATATATATATATATTGGAAAAAACACCCTATCCGATAGACATAATAATTGTGTTACTTTATTTTGGGAAGTGCCCCGATCCGTTTTTTGGGGCCACCCTGTATAGTGTTGCTAATGCCTAGGTCACAATTAATGCTCCGATTTGGGATAAGGCGCCCGTACGATGCCACTTTTAGGGGAAATCTTGCGGGAATCTTAAGGCGGCCGCAAGGGTGCCGTGGCTATCGTACGGTCGCCGTTGCATTTTTCCTCGCCGTACAACCTCAACAATTTTTTTTTAACGCGGAGTTAAAAAAAAAGGTGCATCGTACGTTTTTACTTGCCGTAAGCCCGTGGATACGTCATGGAGAGTATCGCACGGGCACTGCATGGGCACAGCACAGACACCGTAGCCCTTTTCCCCCTTGAATATCGTACGATTTTGCGACTGAATTTTGGGCCACTCAAATCGTACGATAGTTGTAAGATGTCAAAGATATCGTAAGAGTATCGTGCAATATCCGTACGAGTCCCGTAAGGCGTCCGTATGGCCGCTCAGATTGTAGGTACGGGAGCCGTGCGATTTACGTTTGCCTTAACTTCCAAAAGCATCGTACGTGCCCCGGCGAATATGTGACCGCTACGCAAAGATTTGTGGGGCATTTGTGACCTAGGCATTAAAATCAGAGAGAGATATTTCATCCTGTAATTAGGCAGATGAAGACCAGTGGCCAGTTTCATGAAAGGGTCTTAGTTAAGACCGTCTTAACTGTCACGTCTTTGCTATTATACTTCCAACCTCCTCTGTGATCGAAACAAACAACCATCCGTATGTTTGTAGATCAGTCTCTGTCACGTGACAGTTAAGACGGTCTTAACTAAGATCCCGTTTACAGTGAAAAAAAGGCTGGGCCGAGACGCGTCTCGGCCCGGCCTTTTTTTCACTGTAAACGCTCAAAAGGCCAAATGCGGGGCCAAAAGTGGCCGCGCATTTGGCCCCGCTCTGGAGGTAGTCTCGGCCGCGGCCGAGACGCGTCTCGGCCCCGCTTTTTCTCACTGTAAACGCACGCAGGGCCAAATGCGGATACCAAATTGGGAAAACAATTCATTGCAAATAACGCGCCTTTGTTCTGTGACCCCAGCGCGCCCCCCAAATAATGATTTGTTTACATGCAGAGCGCTACTACGACAAGATATTGAAAGGGCGGCCGGGCCGAGACGGGGCCGAGACCGCCACTGTAAACGCACAAAATTGGGGGGCCGAGTACCGCAATTAAGGCCGGGCCGAGCCGCGGCTCGGCCCGGCCCTGCACTGTAAACGGGGTCTAAGACCCTTTCATGAAATGGGTCCCAGTGCCTCGTTGCAGAAAGAGATACTATCGATCATGTTGATTTTATAAGTTATTAATAATTGTAAGTTAGAACCAGCACAGATTTGCTCATTTAGAACACATCTGACTTACAATAAAAATTGTAACTTACAATCGATTGTATCTCTTTCTGCAACGGGGCCGATGTCTCATGTAATCGGGCACAGATGAAGGCCAGGGTCCCGTTGCAGAAAGAGTTGCAATCAATTGCAAAGTTGCAATTATTTGCAAGTCAGATAATTTGCGCATTTGAACCAATCAGATGTGCGCATTTGGTCACATGATCGGACTTACAATGAATGGCAACTTTACAATATATTGCATCTCTTTCTACAACGGGGCCCAGGGCAGGCTCCTCCGTAGTCCGACAAATCAGCCAATGTTTCGAGAGTTCTTTGACGATTTTTGTTTCTCACCCGTCCTTTACATAGTCTGAACTCTTCACTATTTGCTTATATTGTATTTCTGTGGTGTGACGAAGCAACAGCGCCTCGACTACCATTGTGATAGCTATGGCGCTAGCGCTATACCTAGCGAACGCGTACCATGCCCTGTGTTATCAAGGATCTCGCACGCGCGGTCAATTAAACTGGCTTTGCACTCGGCCTACAAGATTTATGACATCGAGGCGGTAAGTTCCCGATATCTTACTTATTCATTTTGATTTCGTATAGTTACTTAGTATCTATATTAGTGTCTGGTCCCACACGAGTGCATTGGATTGATGCCAAAAAAAGTTCAAAGTGAAAAATGACCGACCTGCGTTACCGAGTGGCCCATATATATCGTGCGGCTGGTTATTAGCCGGTTTGCTCCAACATTGTACGAACACCTTAAAGTTCCATCTCGGGATGGAGGTGGATAGTATGAAGTCATAATATTAAAGGACCCCTCTCCATCACGAGATGGATTTTTCTGTCTAGCTCCTCCGATGGTTTCTGCTTACTGTGCGCTCTCCTGTCGTCCTGGGTGTGTTTCACAAAGATCCCAACATCAAGTCGAACTTAACACTAAGTTGGACTTAAACATTATGGAAAGCCATTTGTAGCTTCGGAATTAAACATTCAAGAGCCCAAATGCGAATATTTAAAACTTTACATTGATAAATGAAAATGTTAATGATTTTCATCAAATTGTAAGCCTGTTTTAAGAACTTGTTCAACAATTTCACAAAGAAAACAATGGCTTTCCATAATTTTAAAGTCCAACTTAGTGTTTAGTTCGACTTTGTGAATCTTTGTGAAACACCCCCAGGGGTGTTGCATAAAGGGGCCGTCACATAATTCAAAACTGAGCCCGCCCGACCACTCTGCGAGCTCAAAAGGGCATTTTCGCCAAGAATACGGCCGAAGTCTGCTCGATCACAACGGGCCCCGCCGCGTTTTTAAGGGGTCGACCGACGTTCGCTGGGCACCGAAACCTGTTCCCAATTCAGCGATTTCCGCCCGACTTCTTTTGATTACTGACGATCGCCGGATGTCTAATTATTGATGTTCATAGGATTCTTCCGAGCCCCGTCCAATTTGTGACAGGGTAGATTTCAAGCGAAACATTTGGCGACTCTCTGGCGATCTATAAATTTGGCCGGGGACCGTTGGATTTGTGACGCAGGCTTAAAGAGTTGTGATTGATCGAAAAGTTGTGACTAATCGCAAGTCAGATCTTGCGCCTAAATTCGCAAATCGGATTTGGCTCAAATGAGCAGTATCTGGGATGACATCCACTTACCAAATGTCACGTGACTTGCGAACGGTTTATCTGATGGTTGCAATTTGATGGGGAAGATGCGGACGACTTCAACGAAATAACCCACGAAGCGACGTGGCGATATGGCTGCATGGTGCGGAGTGATCGCACAAAACGTCGGCACAAATTATACTAACTTTCTAGATAGCGGGCGGCGGTGGCGGCAGCTATCTTGGAATTGAGGGTTAAGATGACCCCCCACATTTGAAAGTGGAGGGAATTTTCCCCCCACTTTTCATAAATGTATACATTATGTCTGTTTGATTCCATAGATTGCACTATATGTGACATTTCTATCTCAGGTTTGCACCAAATCGCACAATTTCAAGCACAAAAGTGCAAAAACTCCCTAATAACCTAAAATTAATCCCACAAAACGCATTCCACACCCTATAACCTGTATGACTTGCATTATCATTATTTTGTGCATTTCAATTTCCTTGTTTTGTTTTTATTGTTTTCGTTTATAGGGAAATAAAAACATACGCAATAAAGTACTTTGCCCTTACTCGAAACGGCATCATGGTAACAACGCAGGCCCATAGGCAGAATTTTTCAAGAGGGGGGGGGGGGGGGGGGGGCCGTCGCCAACAAATGTTGAGGCCGAGACGGAGACCACTAGTCGCAATGTCCTCCTACTTTAGAGAAGCTGTTGACGCCCTTGCCGCCATTCAGTGCTTGACCTAGCTAGCTAAATTGATTGTTTGGCCTATTGATTTAAAGGGGACCACCAGGCACAGAACAACACATTATTATATGTTTGGTGATATCGTTTTGTGATATCAAATAGATACCCAACATTTTGCAAAGGGTTGTGTAATTCATAAACAAAGCAATTAAATTTCAACACTTACGGAACCACTACTATTTCCTGGTTCCATACGGGCCAACCATTTGAGAGTGCGCCAATGCTATTCACGCGTACGTTTGTAGACAATAGATTCCCTGGCGAGTGGCGATTCGTTCGCTCTGCACACATTATCTTCGCAATTCAGACCGCATGAACGCATGCTTTAGACTGGTGATGCGTTTTCCAATTATATATTTTTTTTTCTGAGAACATATTTTTGTGAACTTGTTGATGGAATGGAATACTAAAGATGTTACCTTTCTTTATTAAGAATATTATTTTTGGGTGGCAGTACCCTTTAATATACTTGACATGTTGGGAGGGGGGGGGGGGGGGAATTTTCTTGGTTGCTAGCTTAAAAGCATATACAACTAAAACAAGGTTTGTATGACTTGCATTATCATTATTTTGTGTATTTCAATTTCCCTGTTTTGTTTGGAGATGTTTTTATTGTTTTCGTTTATAGGGAAATAAAAACGAAACATACGAAATAAAGTACTTTGCCCTTCCTCGAAACGGCATCCTGGTAACAACGCGGGCCCGTAGGCAGAATATTTCAAGAGGGGGAGGGGGGGGGGGGGTGGGGGTCCGTCGCCAACAAATTTTGAAGCCGAGTCCGAGACGACTAGTTTAGTTGTATAAACTGGGGGGGGGGGGGGGGGGGGGGGGGTCGACAAAAAGACCTATCGTTGCCCGATACCACTGGTTTAGATGGCCGAGACAAATACTTTTTTTTTTTTGGGTGGGGGGGGGGGGGGGGGGGGGAGGTTCGTACGTACCCAACGCACCCCCCCTGGCTACGGGCCTGCAATATAGTGCGAAACTTATATTGACAACAATATATCCGGCATGGAGATGGAAATTAGTCATACTCGCAGCTTCTTTACTAATAGGTTGGGTTTATATTTTTTCTCCCAGTTGATACGCTAATTGTATTGTCATTGTTATTACTATAATTATAGGGAAGCAATCTACGGAATACATGTAAGTGTGTATTGAAAAGTTGAATATCATGCAAACATAAAATGTACACTATTGCGGTAATTAAAGGAGATCACCGCGCAAAGAACAACACATAGGTATATGTTTTGGTAACGTTGCTTGATATAAAAAAGATGTCTTCATACAAAGGGTTGCGTTAAACAATGCACTTAATCACCAAAACTCACGGAACTAACACGGCCGATGGTTCCGTAAGTGCCAAACGTTTGTGAGTGCATCAATTCTATACCCGCGTACTTCTGGAGACAACAGAAGCACGGTATACGCGTACGTCATAGACAATGGACTTATCTTTTTATGTAACTCCAAGAACAATCACCATAGTATCGCGATGGGTTTTCAAATGATATAATTTGTCTGGAAACCAATTTTTTAAAACTTTGTAGAATGAACTATACTAAAACTGTTACATTTCATTGATAAGAATATTATTTTGAGGTGGTGGTTCCCTTTAAAAACTTCACTCATCCATATAAAAACCACGATAATATGCATACATAGTTTGACTGTGTCATTATTTTTAGCGTAAACAAAAACAAATAAAGTATACGTTTGTACCATTTTTGTTTCAACATGCTGTATTAATATAATATATGCTGACGATATACAACTATTCGCTTCTTACGATCCAAAAAGTTCAGATGATGTGAAAAGATCCCTTTCTTGCTTGTCTGCCTGTATCTCTGCGATAGGCGATTGGATGTCTGCGAACTTTCTCAAACTCAATAATGCCAAAACCGAATTCCTGGCTTTGGGCCGTTCTACATCCTCATTCACTCATCTGACAAACCTACATCTCACGATTGGCAATGAAGCTATACCCCTGTCACCTAAAGTAATGAACCTGGGCGTATATATTGACTCTACATTGAAACTCAAACCACATGTCACATATATAGCACGCTCCTGCAATTTCCACCTCCGCAATCTATGGCGCATTCGACGATACATCGACAGGAAAACATGTCATCACGCAGTTCAGGCCCTGATCATCTCAAGACTAGATTACTGTAACAGCTTGCTCACCGTCCTTTCAGCCAAAGACATGAAACAACTTCAAACTATTCAGAACCGGGCTGCCCGACTGATTTTTGGACTTGGCCGAAAAACACCATCTGCACCTCTACTTCATGAACTCCATTGGTTACCCATTTCTGAACGAATTAAATTTAAGATATGTTTGATGGTTTTTAAAATTTTGAATAACTCTGCCCCTAACTATATGTCAAATTGTATTGTACCTTATAACCCTCCTCGCCCCCTTCGTTCATCAAAAGATACTACTAGATTGATTATACCCACTTCAAATTACGTTCATTTTGGTAGAAGATTTGGAATATTAGCCCCAACAATTTGGAATAGTTTACCACAAATAATAAGAGAGCTTCCATCTATCACTACATTTAAATCGCACTTAAAGACCCACCTTTTCCCTGTTTTGTGATTGATTACTAAGTTAATATTTGTATGTACGTAATTATTAAGTTTTTGATTGTATAATTGTATTTTTGTGTCTTTGTAAGCGCTATGATACCCGCGTGAATAGCGTATTTAAATAACAGTTATTATTATTATTATTATACATAATTAAACATTTTCGCACATTCATGACCGGTTGTGGTCTCTATTATTAGACATTGGGACATTGATCGTGGATCACTATTGAAAGTGAGTTAATGGGCTGAGCAACGTTTTTCTAGGCGATCCTCACTTTGGTAAACAGTGAGCGTACTTCAAAACCATCAAACTTGTTGCAACTTAATATTTTCTCATCAATTACACATAATATAAAGTTATGTTCTAACACGTGTTTATGACATTCTGACATTTGTATTTATGTTAGGAAATTAGCGTAAATAAACGTTATCACGTACTTTTTATAAGAAACATAACCGTTATCATCGCTTGGAGGACACACTTGACCAGAAATCATATACCATGGCGGAAGTAGGAATACTAGCTTTTAGGCTGTCGGTGATTATGATGTTGCTTTATCAACTCATTTGTTCCACACAACCAGAACTGATTGGTAAGTATATGACTATATCATTACACTTTTCTGAATTGGAATTGTTAATAGTTTGTTATACACTAAAGTTGACGCAAATTTACACTTTTTAGCTATCTTCTTGGTACTTGGTATCCTTGGTAGTTTAAACCTCCTGAATACTCCATAGGAGTTTTAACTGGAGGTGGGTCCGAGAGAGTTGTTAGCCCCAGAGGACAGAAGGGTCCTTAGCAAGCGCATTCTGGAATGTATGAAGTGAGGGCTGGTTTACTGTAGATTGAAGTAGCTTATTCCATTCAGTGGTTGTGCGAACGAAAAATGAATTTGCGAACGCCTCAGAGTCTGTGTGTTGCTGTTGGTACTGCAGGGAATGACCCCTTCTATTTCTGGCTATTATTTTGGTTTTATGAAATCCTCATGTTTGATGTGTAGGTTTCCGTTCAGCATTTTTTTTGAAGCAGGTTAGGCGATGACATTTCCTTGAAGCGCAGCTATCCACTTTGTTCTTTAAGAATGATGGTGATGCTTGTATCCCGGGGGGGGGGGGGGGGGGTGGGTGGTCACTCTCATATTTACATATGTCTTCGTTGATAGATTCCTGTGAACAAATAATTTTTGAGATAATTTAGATATAATTGGACGTTGACAGATAATTTTTAAACCGCCTTTGTACATACCTATAAGATTATTGTTATTTATGTTCTGTAATACTGCATCTTCTGGAACCAGTGTGTGCGGGTCCACATGCCTTAGGGCAACAGTAATGAACTTCTCTTTTGTGAACCCTGGCCCACATACTGACTCTTTCTTTTTTCTCTTGTCTCAATTGTAACCTGTATTTGTGCATATTGTGCATATATGTTAATAATTGTGTTGTATTTTACTCTGTACTTTGCTTTTTGGTCGAATAAATAATAATAATAATAATAATAATAATAATAAAAGTGCTACCCACCCGTGTCCATCAACCTCTGAAATGGACCCTAAATGGTGTATCTTCGTAAGTTTACACCCCTGAATGGCGTATTGCTTTTGAAAACATACCCTTAATGGCGCAAAATGCACCTATTTTGACGAATGCTGAAAACCACCCATTTTTAAAGGAAAACGTCGACGGCGCCGTATAGCTGAAAATTATACCCTTTCGACGCTTTTTTTTGGAAGCGGGTGCGTAGCCAGTCATCTTTGCGCTTGTATTTTCTCCATACGTGTCGGACACAAATATTGCTGCCCTATTTTGCACTCTTTCTATGCCATACGTGTTCTTCATTGTGTATGGGTCCTATGAAACAGAAGCATAATCTAGATGAGGTCTCACTAATGTCATATGCAGTTTTTACTTGACAAGCGGTAATCAGTTGTAGAAATTTCTTCTGATAAAGTTCAACACCCTGGTTGCCTTAGGGGTTGCATAGTGCGGCATGTTTGTTTCATCAAAAATCGTGTTGAATGTGGACTCCCAGGTATTCCTTCTTCTCCTCAAGGTCGACTTCCATCAACGTATACTTTGTAAGGTCTTCCTGTCGTCTACGAGTAATCTTCACAGTCTTGCATGTAGATGGATTGAATCTCATGCCCAAAGTTTGTGTCCAGTCAACCAATATGTCTTATTCCTCTTGCAGCTTGTGTTTTTTCTCAGCAGACGTAATGGTTTTGTAGATGTAGATTTACTTATATTCGTAAATGACATACATGAGAACATATCCAGCACAGTCCGCTTATTTGCTGATGACTGCTTCGTCTACAACACCATTACGACTGCTGAGGACAAACACTAGCTGCAAAAGCTACACTTAGACATATTGGTCAACCATGTTGACTGGACACAAACTAGGGGCATGAGATGAGGAAGAGATGATGGCCTAAGACTTCACCCAGGGGGAGGTTTGCAGTCAGATGCACTTTTTTTTTACCATAACACACTGAGAACGATTGGTTAAAAATTATTTTAACCAGTCGCTTGTCTGGTTCCGGATTCCATAATAACCCATTTAAGAAGAGGCGTCTTGTGTGGAATGACATCGAAAGCTTTTAAAAGCACTCCTACGTCGGTGGACATTTTGTTGTCTATATTTCATAGGAGATAATGATAATTTGGCCTCACATGATCTCTTCTTCCGTAAGCCATGCTGAGTGTCGGCTATGGTGTTAAAGGGGACCACCAGACAAAGAACAACACATAACTATATGTTTTTGTACCGTTGTGTGATATCAAATTGATGCTCAACACTTTGCAAAGGGTTGTGTAATTCATAAACAATGTAATTCATTATCACCACTCACGGAACCATTGTGGCCTCATGGTTCCGTACGCGTCAAACGCCTGGGAGTGCGCCAATTCTGAGACAATATAAGCTAATAGTGAGGCAATATAACCACGGACGTTGTGTTTGTCCTAGACAAAAGGTATAGTCTTCGTATGCAGACCCATAAACACATGTTGTAGTATGGTAATGCGTTTTCCAATGAAATACGTTTTTTTTTCTGGAAACATATTTTTTCTGAACTTAATGGTGGAATTAACTACTAAAAATCTACAATATGCCCCCAGCTCAAGCTGTTTGCAGGACGTGCATGTCAGTGATACCGGTTTGTAGTTTGCTGGATCTGTGGTTGCACATTTCTTGACGATAGGACTGATATATTTGGCTCGCCTCCAATCAAGTGGTAATTCCTCGGACGTGATAGAGTGTTATAATATAAAAGTTACAAGGGGGCATGCAAGTTCCGTACCTGCTAACTTCAGAGCCTGGTTGGGGATCCCATATTCTGGTCCTATAGCTTTGTATGTACAGTATTGATAGTGGACAACAGTTTCTCACCCTTGACGTCAATCATTATCTGGCATATCTGGATATGGGCTTGCAGGCATTAATTGGTCTCCTTATCTGGTGAATACGCTTTGAAACTAATGTGCGAATGCATGGGACTTTTGTGTTTCAGTTATTATAAAATATTGTTGCTGAAATATACAAATAATTAATGTCCAACCTTTTGAATTTATTCACAATCAAAAGTGCCAATGGTTTTATTTAACACCCGATATATTTAATGTTCAGACGTTCGTCTGGTTGGAGGTTCAACACGGTATGCAGGGACCGTTGAGTTGACGGAAGACGGGGTCACGTGGTTCACCACTTGTGGAACATCCATCGGCTTTGCGGACGCGGAAGCAGTATGCTCCCATCTTGGATTCAGCGGCGCTAATAGATTTTTTCCAGACTCTTCATTTGGAAGTAGCACTAGCCAAATGCAAAGCGTAACACTCAATTGTTCTCAAGGTAAGTTGTCAGTCGTGATGTATTATACAGATGTTAATTGGTGGTGGAGAGAACATCACATAATGCTCCTCTCCGAGGGATTTGGAAATATCATTTCAAATCCCCAGGGAACATTCCATGATTTTCCCGACAACAAAGTTAACATATGTTATATTATTTAATGGCTAATGTGAGAGTTTGTGTATTATGTTTCTTCGGGTGTTTGTTCTTAATTGTGAGGGTCGTGTTGTACAGTGGTAGTCCCGATCTTGATACTATCTGGCAAGATGCCCAGTTTGAGATGCACTCTCACCAAGTTTATATTTCCCCTGCCCCAGGAAAGCCCATCTTGGCTTCCGGAGAGGAGTTGAGTTTTGATTACCATCAGATCATCATATTTTTTCTAGCTCGCTCTTATACTTCACATACTTAACCCTAAGAAGGCCGTGGGGGGGGGGGGGGGGGGGGGCATTATGGCCTCCCCTCCGAATTTTTGAAAATCAGACCTTCCGTTACGAAGTCACGTGACCTTTTGTCACTGCATGTCAGCCCGAAAATCGCAAATTTTCGTGATTTGTGTACAAAACATATGGAAATATAAGTTTTCCTAAAAAGAGGTATATCATTGGTTAATTGGTCTTGTTTACCTTTTAGGTATTTGTTTTGGGGGTCAAAATAGTTGAATTAAAGTTAGAAATAAAATAAAACAACAAAAACAATAAAATACATAAATAAAAAAAACAAAGAAATACATATCAAAACATTAGAAAACATAAGGAATAACCTGGCTCTTCCAAATTTTGTTGTTATATTATTATTCGAAATGGTCTAAAGAATATATGTAGTGAAAACCAATGTTTAATTATGAAGAATATATGATTTATGGGTAAAAATATGAATTTTATGACCTTTTTTGCATAAATTACCATAAATTTGCAAATTAATGAATTGTTCAAAAAAATTGACCATCGTATTATATACACTTCACTTGTCATGCGTGCACATTTTCTTAAAGGGGGGGGGGGGGCATAATAGCCCCCCCCCCCCCCCCCCCGGCCGTAGGAAGACCTCAACATTAATAACCCGGCCTTTTTAGGGTTAAAGTTTGAGGTATTACTCTATATCTGTACCTCTTTGTTCGTCATTAATATCAAGTTTTACAGCTTTACCTAGATGATCCTCAAAGTGAACGAACACGATCCCTAGTTCTAAGCGCCAACCGCTACACAAGATGAATATGCCTTCAAAAGAAGGACACTATATATTTGATATGCATGCTTGTAGCGGTGGATGTCTCATCAGAGCGATGTGTGACGTACATGAACAACTTAACTGTTTATAAATACTTGTTTATCGTTTATACAAAATATTAATTGCATCTCCAGTTAAGCCCCAGTACCCGCACCATGACAAGATACTGCGATCGTGCCTTTTCATCAATATCACCCACACTCTGGAACAATTTACCCTTTTATATTAGAAGTGCCCCTTGGAATCTTTTAAATCACTGTTAAAAAAACATCTGTATACTCAATCATAATGTAGTTCATGTATCTGTTTTGTACGTCTGTATAAAGTTTTTGTTCATTAGTTAATACTTCTCTCTTTTTTTCTTAGCGCTAATAGAAACAGTGTATTACGCGCTATATAAATTGTCTATATTATTATTTGTATTATTATTATTATTACCACATTTCCCCTTTGCGATTCAGGTGATCGTAACATTAGTTCCTGTCAGTACGTGATACATGCAGACGTGGGTGCAGTAGTGTGTTATGGTATGTTTATTATAATTATAATTTGATAAAATGCAATAAATTGTACAGCACGGGAGAGTATAAGTTAGACATAATTGACATACCCGCTGGGTCTATTATAGCGAAAATGGTTTTCTTTTCTTCACATAAAAAAACATTTACATAATTTGGGTTCTTGATCCATTTAGGCTGACCATAATGTTTTATGAAAGTAATATATTTGATAACACGACCGTACATGAGGGCGCTTTTCTTCCTTTGTTATGAATAATGAAATAGCAAGTGTATTCATTTCTTTTCAAACATGTCAAAGGGACAGTATGATAAATGACAATATTTCATTAATATGTGGAAATACATTTATAATATATTATCACTTTGCAGATAAACTTTGGAATTTACTGTGAAAATGCAAACATTCTCATTCATATTAGGCACGTGCCAATTTATATTTCGAATAATACAGTGTTGCATATTACTTATCATAAATAACTTATTTTTGCGTAAAACTTACAATGAAATGTCAAGTATTGCAAAGTAATTCAATCAAATAATCATCGTAGAAATTTGGTAGAATTTTGTCTTTATTTTAACTATCCAGATGAGAGATTCTTGGGCTGCTACTGTGACAGTCCAGACGATCCCGTCCTTCCCGACACGCCATGTGGTAACAAAACGTGTACGTACAGTGACTTGACGATCGACAAGTGCATCGATCTCTGCAGGGATGCTGGCCATGATCTCGCTGGTGTCGAGCTTGGTGATGAATGCTACTGTGGAGCTACTGGCACGAACTACAATCGAATTGGCAAACTAGAAAATAGGAATTGTTATTCCAAATGCACGGGAAACACTCAACAGAGCTGTGGTGGACTTGGAAACATCGCAGTATTTACCAGTCGTAAGTTTCATTTTTTAATGCACCTATTGTATACATTTTTGGTTGGGTCAAATCTTATATTGACCAGAATATAAGTCAAAATCCAAGATGGCCGCTATTGTGAACTTGATCCCGTCGTTAATTTAGTTATTGATAAAATGTTATTCAGATTAAGAAATGTACATTCTCAAAATGACTTCTTTCAGGAAATGAGTCGATTTTGGAAATAAATGATAATAAGTCTTTTTTGGGTTAAAGATGCGAAATGTTGACATGGCACATGGGAGGAAAACAAAGGATTTTTCACAGTTTTTGAAATAAGTTGTGGTGCATTAGGAACAATAGCCGTTTTCCAATCAAATCCATATGAAATAAAGTTGTAGTTTGTATAATGAGGAATTCAAACTACTACAGTTCACTGTTTGTAGTGTCATAATGCATACTAATGATACCCGTGGTCATCGAAACTTTCAAATTTTCTAATGAAATTCAATTTCATGCTAGTATATTAATAATAATAATAATAATAATGATAATAATAATAGTAAATGTTTATATAGCGCTATACCCTGGCTCTCACAGGCGATAGGTAATATAAATTGTGTTTTGATGAACGTGCAGTTATTTTACAAACAAAAGGCAGGTGTCTCCGCCCCACGAAGCCATTGAATGAAATATAGAATTATGCCTGTTTGATTTTATATTCTTACTTGAAACTTCTATAGTCATTTCAACTCTAACGGCCAGCTTAGCTCCTAACGATGTGACTTTTGTACCATCAAGCTCTGGAACAAAGACTAGTCTTACGGCTTCGACCCCAAATCAGTGTCAATGCTCCGGCATGGCGGGTAAGATGGATCTTTTCTTTCAAATGAGATGAGTTTCAAAGTGTTAGAGAAGTATGAATTAAGCATAACTTGAATGAATCAATACTTTACAATTAAATTTAGGTAAGAACAATAACAAATGCAATTTTCTAGCTTCACTTGTGTCCATTTAGATGCAAATATTATTTGAGATGCTGACAAATACCTATATTGAATACAACAGTAACATATAAAACATTTAAAAACACTTCATGGCAATGAAGTATCACCTGTCATACCCACAGAATAACATACAATTATACTAAAGGGATTCGGTAACAGTGCTGACATGTGTACAAACTGGTGAATGGTTGATACAAGGTGTATTTCTTTTATTATTTGTGTTTGTTTATTTTATTTAATCATGGTATCTACAATGGTAAAATGCCTTATTTCAGCTAAAAGCTGTTTTTTCAGCAGGACCGTGAACCAAAAATTGATGGTGCCCCCGATATTTGACATGAACACTGAGTGATTCGACAAAACTCCAGGTTAAATGAATGCCATATGACCAATAATGAACACAAATGGAAAGTGATATTCACTTACTCATTACACTGCCTGTGGACATAAATATATCTTTCAACGGGATAAACACAAAATACAAACTCTACAATTTGTAAATATCTTTCTACATGTTCTAAGAAAGAGAAATTTGAAAAACCAGAACCTGTTCCATGCTTCTATTGGTTATACGAATACATCAAGGTATCGAGAGAACCATTATAGTTCTAAGTACGTTTTGTGGATATGGACAATGTTTACTATAATATAGTCAAACATTGTCCCCTTCTATATTATATATTTCTTTAATGGGACACAATAGTATTGTCCAAATCCTCAAATCCCAATTGGAATTATAGCGGTTACCTCATACATCGTTGTATTCGTATTAACAATAAAAGCATGGGACAGGTTTCGGTTTTTCAAATTTCCCTTTCGTTAAAAGGATATTTACAATTGAAGTGTTCACATGTTTCATTATTCACCGGACCGTCAACACCGTGTACAAAGTGAGTGCAATAAGTTAGTGAATATCACTTTGCATTTTTGCTCATTACTTGGCCATTTAACGTCCATTTAACTTGAAATTTTCACACATCAGTGGACATATCAGATAACAGCAGTATACAGTATACCAACCACTCATCACTTTTTGCACATGTCAAACAGTTACCAGATCCCTTTAATGATTATGTTTGTCATTACTGTTTACAGTTTCGCACCTGTACGTGGTAGCGGGTGCAGTTGGCGGAGCATTCTTCATGTTACTTCTACTTCTCGCCATTTATGCATTCATCGTCGTTTGTAAGCGCAGGTATGCAGTCCGTACAGTTTTAGTATCAAACTAGGATAATGTTAAATTACCATTTTCTGAAAACTCTTTTTTTTAAAAACATCTTTCTCGACCGTTTGTTCGGTAATAAGTGTTGCCAGCTCCTCCTCTCCCTCTCTCCTTCTCTGGGTTGATCGTGCCCCCGCTGTATTCCCTTTCCCTGTCCCTCTCCCAGACCCTCCCCATCTTTTTGTTTAATTTTTTTTTTTAAAACTAGGAATCCCATTTCCCAACCTCCTATTCCTATATTTGGTTCGATTGTGGTTGCCGCTTTCTCCCACTTCCACCTCTCTTTCCTCTTTCATCCTCTCTGTTCAACACCCCGTCTCTCTATTCTCTCACCATTCCGCGCACATTTCTTATCTACCCGCCTTTCTTTCTCGCCCCGCTCTCGTTTTCAATTAATTTAAATGCAGTACATCTTATTAATTTAACATTACACAAAATCACACAGCCATGTTACCCCCGTAGTGTAAATGACAGAAATTTACGAGAAATTATATATTCTATAAGACAATATCAGTTAAACAGCACAAATTCATATTCAATATTACTATTAAGTATGATATTCGTTTATGATATTCGTACAAATTTAATTAATCTTTCTAGTCAAGTGAATTGCATCGCTATTTTGTATTTGTTCTAAATTCAAATAATACACCGACTTTCATCGGTTATTTAAACAAATTGTATTCTATATCTCCCATTTTCTTATAAAGACGAAACCAGAAACCAACTGTCAACGGTTTGGAAACGGACAACAATGCATACACACTTCCACAACCGGGAAGCGATGGTCATGCCTACATGACCCTCGCTGCAAATGCGGCGAAACGGACAGAGGAGGAAACCGAACCAGGAGTGGTATATCATACATACCACGACGGCGCTGCGACGGCGGAAGAGAGTGACCCCGACGTCTATTATTTGAAGCCAGATGGGCCCCTACCCCTGCCCAAGTACGACGCCCACGGTTATTTGAATCCGAATCAACAGACGTCGCGAGCCGTACCGCAAACCAGTGATGCCTATCACTATGCTTACAAGGATGATTAGAATGGGGATCTAGATCACTCGGCGTTCCATAATCGAGAAGGCCTTGTGTTTTGAACTGGGTCTGTAAACGCTACATGTGCATTTTCTGCAAATTTCACAATGGCTGTTTCAGGGAAGAATGTTTGCATTATTTGTGCAATCATCTTTTGAGGTCATATCAAAGTCATACATTTTCAGAAAATATTGATAAAAAAGGAAAATTTTCTTTAAAAATGTGATTTTCTAACCTACACCCTAAAAAGGAAAACTCACGTCTTAATTTCTAAACATGCATGTCTTACCAAGTTTGTAGCCAATATTTTGATTGATAGGAGCATAATAATCCAACACACTTAAACCAATTAAATATGCGCATTTAGTCACATAATCTGACTTATAATTAATTGCAAGTTTACAATCAATTGCAACTCTTACTGCACGGGGCCCTGGAGATATAGCAATAATGAGCCAATCATGAAATTAGGCTAAATATTCAGGTTGCTCTGTGACCCTTGACTACAATATTGACTTCACGACCCATTATTTGTTAACAAATCAACCTTTTTAAAAGATGCATTCACACACCAAGTTTCATGCTAATCTGACCTTTTTAGAGATTCTCATATTTTTCTAAAACGTATTCTCCACTCCTTACGCTACCCTCCTTATAACCACCATGCATACACGTCTAATTCGTACTAGTGAATTGGTTATTACAAGAAGGCAAATCAACAAAAGACATTGTTATACTTGTTATTAGTTGTCAGTCTAATTCCCTACAAATTGGTACCAAATTGATACCAAATTGATACCAAATAGCATGTAGACCATAGGCCTATACTTATAACTATCAATTATCATTGTATATATAACAACATACAAATAGAATATTTTAATCAAGAATACTACTTTTGGGTAAAAATTGTGTATATTATGTAATATGATATGTTCTGACTTTTGATGTATTTTTAAGCGTTATTTGGAAATAAAACAAACAAACAAACAAACGTATAACCAGTGGCCAAGCGCCTCACCGCTACGCCGTGCGTGCGCGCATAGGATCCTGTATGGAGTAATCGCTTGCGCTCTGAAGATGTACAATGACCGGATAATCGCATAAACAATTGTCGCTCACAGTGCGTACAAACATGGGTGGTTGACTCAACATGCAGTTGTCACGTAATAAGAATTTAGAGCGCTGTATGGATTGAGAGGCCACAGAGATTGGCGATATATATAGAGAGATGTGGCATGTTTGAGATGTTTTATGCATGTCGCACACATGTAACGATATACAAATAATCAATGTTTATGAGTGCAATGGTACGAATATTTGCATGAGGTGAAAGATGGAATGTTACATTCAACGAGGCGAAGCCGAGTTGAATGGCACATTCCACCTTCCACCGAATGAAAATATTCGTACCATTGTACGAATGGAAAAACATTGATTATTTGTTTTATATGACACCTAAGTGTAAAAACTTACATAGATCCTGTCGATTAAATCGTCCAAAGCGGCATCCGTTAGCGAAACAAATCCCGGTTCTGCAGCCGTGTTGTGTAAAAATACATGGGAACTTCCAAGCGCAATGCACGTCAGCGCGCTGCCTTGCATGCCTTGAGTGCGTAATGTTTGTTAATGCGCTCGTTCATGAATTGAATATCTGCGCAATGCGCGCAGTTATTTTTAGCGCGCGCTGGCCTTTGCACAACAACAACATACAAAAAGTTCTATTGCAGTATAGTAATCGTGCGATAGAACTAAAAACAGTTCTATTGCACGTAGTAATCGTGCGATAGAACTAAAAATCGTTGGATGGTATGTTTCCACGAATGTCATGTGACCTGAATTCAACCAATCACATTGCGTGAACATTCCAAGGTGTCATATAATACCACCTATTTACTGGCCCAGTTCAAAACACATGGCCAGAATATTATTTGAGGTTGAATTGGTTGCAAATATTAAATGTTGATACAAATCTGATATGAGAGTTTAATTAATTTATTTTCTTAGCAGCCAAAATCGTTGGTTCGAATGATATACAAGAGTAGATGAACAAACTAGCAAATTGTAACTGATGAAGAAAATCCTAATTTGTACTAGTTGGTGACATGAGATGGGGGATAAGGAGATGCCCCTTAAATATTGACAAATCCAAATGGTAATACTTAATCCTGATTTTTCAGAATTAAGAATAATTATGTAAGCATGGAAATGATCCGGTGAAGGTCAGTTCTCTACTGTCATTGCGTAACGACGGCACTATTGAACCATAAAGATATTGTGACGGAAATCGGAAATTGGGATCTACATTGTTTTACTTACATGAAAAAACACACATGGGACTGATTGAATGTTCTCGTCACAGTCAAGATCCTGCTACATTTTTGGCATTAATATCCCTTTTTAAATTATTGTATAACGAGTGAATTTAAATGTCCCTCACGAGAAATAGAGTGTAGATTAAGAAATATCCATTGTCAGGTTACAAAAAATGAATATTCATACGACTGGATATGCGCACTTTCACCCAATCATATACTTTGTTTTGGGCGTGTCTGTGTTAGTGCGCATGCCCAGTAGTATTAAAGGACGCGTTGACGGGGTAGATTTAGTATGTAAATTGAATCATAAATTTCTTGGTATATTGTTTGATAGTAAACTTACATGACATGCTCATGTAGAAAATGATGTCTTTCAGGGACACAATGGGGCAGTTCCTCGAAGTCTTTGTTAATGGTTTATCGTGCATATAATGAGATCATTATTGCACTATGGGTGTGAGGCATACGATAGCGCCTCCGGGAGTGTTATGAAATGGTTGAATACTATTCAGCATCAATCGTTAATGATTTGTATGGGAGCCCTCCCATTCACGCCCTTAGACGCACTTTAAGCAGAAACAGGAGAAGCACCAATTGATTTGAGAAGATAAATGTTAGTAGATAAGTTTAAATGTTCAATAAGTAGAATAAAGTTTCATATTCAACCTTGTTGGCAGTTTGAGGACTTACAAATTAAGGCCTGTAATAAACCTTTTGGATATAGAACTTTGGAAACAAAGATAGAAGATATGGAATCCATTTCTGTTCACCATGTACACCATGGACACTTGCCGTTCCAAATATTTCATTATAATTAAAACAATATATAGATAGAAATGATAACCCACACTATATGTTACAATGTAGTCAAGAAGTAATACAAACTGAATGGCATTTATATAGTGCTATTCCCGTAGGGATCATAGCGCTTTACACGATATCCATCTATACACATCTGTGGCGGGAGTCCCTATGTGAGAGAAACATCGAAATGAGTTTGAATATAGTTATTTTGTATAAGTATGAATTATTATACATTTCGTAGTAATCATAAGTTTGTTCTATTTACGAGTGTAAAAATTATAATTTGTAGATTGACAACACCTTGTGTGTTTGAGTAGTAAGGAATACTATGTAAATGTTATTAATAATCAATATAACCCTTTCAATGATGCCCAACATCACATCAGAGGTGGGAGTCCCTATGTGAGGGGGGCATCGAAAGGAGTTTGAATATAGTTTATTTTGTATAAATAGGAATTAATATTCATATTCGTATTCTTCATGAATTTGTGTTATTTACGAGTGCAAATTAAATTGACAACCCCTTGTATGTTCTTTTTTGTAATGTTTATTATATTTAATAAACAATACTTCGCAAGTTATTACGTATTGTTTATTGCCTATAATTTTGAATACCCTTACAATGATGACCAACTCCACATTAGAGGTGGGAGTCCCTATGTGCATGAGTGGGGCATCGAAATGAGTTCGAATATACATGTAATTTTTTGTATAAATAGGAATTAATACATATTCGTAGTCTTCATAATTTTATTTTAATGTATATACGAGTGTAAATTATATTGACAACATCTTGTATGTTTTTGTGGTAATGTATATTAAATTATTAAGCAGTACATAGCGTTTTATTACTTACTGTTTATTACCCATAATTTTGAATACCCTTACAATGATGCCCAACTCCACATCAGAAGCAGGAGTCCCAGTGTGAGTGGGGCATCGAAATGAGTTTGGCGTATGATTATTATTATTTGATAATGATATCTTTCTTTATAATTAGTAGATATCACATTTGGACTAACATGCCCATAATAAGCCCACTAAAATGTTTGCACTTAATGCTAGATTTAGCTTTATGGGAAAGTTCTATATCGCGATATTTTGTTTGTAGTGCTATGATATTATTGTTTTGTTCAATATAAGATAAGAATTATACTAGGTTCAAAGGAAATGAAAGCTTGTACAATCGTTATATTTGCGTAAATCCACATGAGGTGCGGGAGTCCCTATATGCGAGATGCAAACGTATAGTTTAGATATTTTTGTAAAAATGTAATACAACTATGTTATTGGAAAAAAAAAAATCGCGGTGGCACTGGGTTATATCCATATATATATTAAAGGGAGGAACAATGCTTATTAAGCTACGCCTATTATTCTTCCTTCTCAATCATTTATGATTATTCTTTGCATTATTTACATATTGGAAGAAATCAAAGCTGTATGTATTAGTTCATCTTTCGTTTATATATATGTTCTAACTAATACTTGAATCACTCCTTTGTGATCCACCTGAAGAACAGGCGGCTTGCATTGTTCGTAACTCCTTCCCCATGAATTAATTGAGTACAAAGGGCCGAGAGATTGGCTTGCCAATGACCTGAATTTGGATCTGTCTTCAATCACACGGTCCCCGTGGCCTAGTGGTTAAGGCGTCAGCGTTCCAAGCTGGAGACCCGGGTTCGAGTCCTGGCGAAGACCAACTTTTCGACCAGTGCCTTTTTTTCATTTGGAGGATTAAAGGGAGGAACAATGCTTATTAAGCTACGCCTATTATTCTTCCTTCTCAATCATTTATGATTATTCTTTGCATTATATATATATATTATATATATTTTTGTTTGTAAAGAAAACAGAGAATTTAAATTGGCAAAAATAGTTGTAAACTTAAACAACAACATTTCCAATTTTTTAATTCGTTCTTTTTGTTGAGGAACGTTCATTTCTATATAGTACACGTACATGACTTGCTATATTTGGACTTGCTGACCTTTTTTTTTTGGGATTGCTACATTCTCGGCGAGGTAAATACGATTATTTTTACGTTTGGTTGTAAAAAAAAAAGTATTATTAATGTCTAGGTATTGTTATACGAGAAAATAATATTCCACGTCTAGAAGTCCTGATAATCAATTTAGTATGTTATTTCTCATTCAAACTTTTTAATTGAAATGATGCTTAATATTGTCCATTTTGTTTATTATCGAAACTACCAAATGTGGGACGGGCTGATCTTGAACCAGTGGCGAAGCGTGGTCGGACAGATTGGGGGGGGGGGGGGGGGGCACGCACATATTTTTTTTGTGGGGGTACACCTTATGCATTTCTTTGTTTAAAAAAAAATGTCCCCTTATGTTTTCTATTGTTTTTTTCAAAATTATTGGCGGGGGGGGGGGGGGGGCACGTGCCCCCAGTGCCTCCCCCCCCCCCCCCCCCATAGCTTCGCCACTGTCTTGAACTATGAATGGAAACGTTAAATCAGCTGTTGCTTTTTATTATTATTGTCCTATCCATTTGTACTATTGTTTTATGCCTTGTTATCATTTGATGTGCCGTTTGGAGGTGAATGATTAATATAAAAACATTATTTGTTTATTCTGTGTGGAATTGAAGTAATCAGCTTGTGACCAATTCTTATCAATCATTTTTTAGTAAACGATTTTGGGGTAGAATATTCATATTTGGTGAACCATTTTGTAATAATATCTGTCAATTATGCTTAGTAAAACATTTATTTCGTCAAACTTTATATTCAGGGTGATTATTTCTGGTCGACCAATTCTGAACGAACCATTTCTGGACGAACCAATTCTGAACGAACAGTTTTTGGAATGTGTGTTTATTATTAGACTTGCTTATTTATGTTAGTGGACATCATAAAAACATGCTCCAACTAAAATGAACAAATTAACATAAAACATAAACTCGAAGCATTGTATATTTGAAGTGTATGAAAGCGTCCAATATTGAACGGTATCTTACGTCCATTTATGAACAGTCATACATCGTCCATAAATGAACGGTCATTTATGTCCAAAAACGGACGGTCATTTATTGTTAAGAATTGGAAGCTCAGAAAGGTTTTTTCTAGATTCAAAGTCGTATCGTAATATTAGATTTGGAACTGTAAATAGTACATTATGATTACATGTACATGTATATTCATGTGGCACTGTTCATACAAATTATAGCCAAACTTTAACATGTTAATTTTCTGTCTCGGATTGGAGTCTTGTAAATAAATTTGTTATTCATTGTTATATTCAACAATTTGGACTCCACATTGATTTATTTAACTAGTCTGGTAAAACACACACATTTAACTTTATTTGTATGATTGATGCATGTTATTTATACTTGGTTGTTTGAATGTGATGTAGAATGGCTGTAATGAGAAATAGTCACTGGAATGTATGAATGTCATCAGACTCGTCATGATGCACAATATCATCCATAATAACGTAGATCTACCTTTGGAGGGCCATCTCTGTTTCAACAAACGAGACCAAAACGCTACATCAACACGGAACCACAACCCACTCTCACTTAGTATACCATTTTCAAGAACCAACTGTTTTCAGAAGACATTTTTTTCCAAACACGGCACGTGACTGGAACACACTTCCTTACTCATTGACATCAATTAAAGACTCCAAGACTTTTAAACATAAATTAAACAACAACAAGCTTGATTGAAGCGGTCTCCTCCAGTTGACCTCTATCACAACTCAGTTGAGTGATGTTCCTATAGGAGCTTATCAACAGATCCAACCGTGAAACCGGATTGATAATGGAGGTCTTTTATAAGAATAATTAAGTTTTAGTAATTAAATTGTTTGTCACGTTCACTGATTGTGAATATCCATGTTATCGAAATTGACGCTAGTTATCACGCTAAGATTGGGGAACAATATTTGAACCTGATAGGAAGATAGAGGTGAATTCTTATGTATTGTTGATGCCTGATTCCGAGCCTGTGAAACACGTGATTTACTTGTAGTGCAATAGCCTATGTGACTGGATTGGTTAGGTGCATTGAACGCATGCGAGTGTCTGTGTTATATTGTATGTATGTCAATATGATGTTAGCGAGCCAAGTTAGAATTGGGGTGATGTGCTTATATAGATAGTAAGCAAATAATTACCGTTGGTGAAGGTGATGGGACAAACTATCACTTCCGAGGCGAGCTGGATGTAGCTATCTTTCCGAAGCGAAGCTGAGGAAAGATAGCGTATACATTCAGATCGCCGAGGAAGTGATAGTTTGCCATCGCCTGGAACCAAAAGGTGATTAATTGCTTTATATTCCACATCGAACTTCTAGATCTAGATTCTAGTCTAAGCAGGCCTAGTCTAAGTACTGTTACTAGGTTTGATCTACTTACCAATAATGTTATTCCAATTTCGGTAACAGGGTAACTCCAGGCATGACAATTCCATTATATTATAACAGTTCAAAAGTCAACAACAGTAACTCCTTGAAAATTACAAAAGAATGAAAACGCGAAATGTACACTCCCCCGAATACAGCCTCAAAAGTCAACAAACACGAAAATAGAGTCTCCCCAACACTTGGTCTAGCGCTTTCAAATTCAAGTCCATGTCAGACAGTTCGTCAACATGTATGCTTCGAGCATCGCAATAATCTTGGAACACTTTCAGGCTGAACTTAAGTTGTCGCATTGTATTTTTACTTTCACTCTCAAGCAAAACAATGTCAATTTCAGCTTCGTTAGAGCTATAATCTTACGTCTGTGGCCGCCATTTAGAACAAGCAATTACAGCAAACGGTGTAATGTCGTACTGCGATACGTGCATAGCGTATGCATTCAGCTTCAGTGCAGTGTGCTACGTATGCGTATGCACAACGAATACAATTAAATTTTTAATTCGCGCGCATAGAGTTATCACGCCACATATCATTTGGGTACGGAATTTGAGTGGCCACACACGAGCTCCACAGTCAAGTCAATGCAACCGCGGGGTGTAGATAGTACTTTACCAATTATCTAGTGAGTGCAACGCACTACACAGTATAACGAAGTTTTCTTCTCCCATTAAGGATGGGCGAAAATTTCATCACGTGATTAACTTTTGACCAATCGTAGAGCAAGATTCTTAGTATGTGGAATATAATTATAAATAAGACAGTAGTGGAAGGTCGCTCACCGATATTCTGAAAGTAGTCGAGTCTCCTTGGTGCAGCTGACATGTTGATTAGCCAGTAAAATACTAGTCTTTCGTAGGTAAGAAATTAAAACACTCTAGTTTCGTCGTGGCTCTCGGTTATAAGACACTATAAGCCACGTGTTATTTGTTTACATAATGGCCAATATGAAGTCGGCTTATATACAGTATAGAGCTAAGATTAAGGAATCAAAGGTTATTTATAGATCCTTCTTGGATTGTATTCTAAATACTTAGTTGCATTTAGATAGGGTTGGTAATCCCCTTAATTTACCTGGTGGCAGCATTTACCGTTTGGAATAGGAGAGAGAGCATAATTAAGGTTCCCTTTTCTTCCACTTTTGAGAAAGATAGTAAATATGGTACTAGCCCCAAATTTATGTTACAATATAAATGGACAATGCCAATGGGAGGACGTGAAGCGCGCCCGGGGGGGGGGGGGGGGGGTTTCCCTTCCAACGGTTAGGAAGTTCTGATTTTGTTCACCTGACATTATGTAATCTGGGGCGTTGTTGATCTCTAGTAGACACTTTGAAATAGTTTTATAAATAATGTTTTTTTTCCCTTCAAATTAATTGTGCAGTTTAAATTTACAGCTATTTCTAAATTGTTATTAATTTTTAGAATAAGATAGTTATGTTAACGTGTTATCTTAAATAATCTAATATGTAATTGTATTTGTTTATATTTCTGTAAAGCGCCTAGAGCTTGATATTGGGAGCGATCATTCCATTATTATTATTATTATGATTATTATTATTATTACTATTATTAATATTATGACATGAACTAAGATAAACGAAGGGGGTTTACCCTCTCTAAGAATTTTTTGAAATTGGTGTTAAAACATACCAATGTCGGCCCTGCATGGGCACACACATTATGATAAGACTGTGTGTGTATGTATGTGTGTGTGTTTGTGTGTGTGCCTATTATAAGAGATATAAAGTGATTAATTTCAATTCAAGATATTTTATTCAATCATTGAAGCCGCGCGAAAAGGCTAAATCAAAACCGAAATATACATAGTAAAAAACATTACAAATATTATACAAATTAAAAGGAAACACATACAAATACATATACAATATATATTACAAAAATATACAAAATAGAGCTAGGAGCTATAGTCAAGCTATTATACATGTAGAAGTCACAAAACGTAATGAAATTGTTCCTTGACCTTTATGTCTAGCATAACATCAGGTGCGAACTCAAATGTAGTGCAGTACGAATACAACTGAATCATTGTCCACTTTTATAAAGCTAGTCAGAGGGGCAACTTCCACAGGTGCACACACCTATCATGAGCTGTAGTTTTAATAATAATGGTATTTATACAACAAATGGTCACATTCACAGCTACAAGCTGAATCGCAGTGTCATTTGCACCAATATTTACAAACATGGAAATAACATTAATGAACTCAAGAGGTATAAAGAAACGTTGATATACTATATACAGTGATTAGATCAATACATCATAATATACCTAAATAGTATCACGAATAAGGCATGAATACAAACGAAAGACAGTAAATTATATTGTTGTTTTATATATCGATTAATTAATTAAGTGATTACAAAAGTCAATAGGCATCATTAATCAATTTATATTTCCTTATGCAAAATGTATAAGATAACATTAAAATCATTATGATTGCTATAACAATTACTGGGCTATTTAAACAAATAACGAAAATTACATAAACTAGCTGCAATGCATGAAAGTAAGTAAGAATTTATTTTCAAGGTTGTATACTACATACAATATGAATCATTACAGTGTCATGTGTAGCGATATTTACAAACATCAAACTAACTTGAACGATTCACGAGGTATAAGGAGATCTGAATATATACATAATAATTAGAGAAAGACATAATAATCACAAATGAATAGCATAACGAATTAGCCATAAATACTAACCAACGACGGTAAGTAATATTGTTGTTTTATATATCAATACATAAAATGAGTAATAACATTACTAAGCGCCTTGATGGCGCGAAGAGGTTAAGGTCTAGCTAGACCTTTAAGGGCACTCACATATGGGGCCTGTACGGAGTCGATTGGGCAGAGCCCCCGTACACTTTTTAAAATGTTTTCAATCATTAAAAACTCATGAGACATACAGGCCTGGGATACTATCAATTCTATCAAATCTATTAAATTATTACAGGAATATTACTCAGTGTATGAATAGTTAATAGCTAAAGCAATAGCTATAAAACAACAAATACGTAAATGACATTAGCTATCTTCTAAAAAAGGCACTTCGACGATTGGGATAGTTATAGTACCTCCATGCACAAACGGTACTTCTTTATTTATGTTGCAAAAACGGGCAATGATATTCATAACTGGGTCAAATTATCCATCACACACTGACCCTTTCCCTAAAAGTCTACGATTATTGGAGATAAGTGATGTAAACTTACTGCAAATAGTAACATTAATGTATTATAAAAAAGAATAATCCCCCTTCTTATCTTAATCAAATATTGCAATGAAACATGCAGATTCATTCCTACAACATAAACATTTCTGAAAACCATCACTTGTATAATCCCTAGAATTACTCTGTTATCGATCAATCCTAACAAAGATCCATATATTTGGCACACACTGCCAAGTTAGAAAAAGACAATGCTCGCTGTCATCATCATTATAACGAAATTGAAATGTAATATTCTTTCATCTCACGATTGATTGTACTGTATTATTGTATATTTACATGTTACTCATTATATTTTGCTTGATATTATGGGGTAACCTACTAACCTCGCTAATATAGTTTTCCCTGTACTGAAGGACCACTATTCAAGAACGATAAAGGTGTCGCTATTCATAAAGGCATAAGGACCGATATTCATAAGGATCGCAATTGAATTGCATAATGAATTGGAAGGTTGCTATTCATAATTCATAAGTCACTTCTCATAAGGGTCGCTATTCATTATAGAAGTAAAGGGTCGCTATTCATAATCCTAAGAAGGGATCGCTATTCATAATGAAAGAAGAGGGTCGATAATCATAAAACGAAATCAGGGTATCTATTAATAAATGAAGAGGGTCGCTATCATAAAATGATAACAGGCGACACTCTTCTTACAGTATGAATAGCGACCCTGATTTCGTATCATGTATTGTGCCCCATATTTCGTTTTATGAAAAGCGACCATCTTCTTATATTATGAATAGCGACCATCATTTCGTATTATGAATAGCGAACCTGATTTTGTTTTTGTGAATGGCGACCCTTTACTTATAGAAGATGAATAGCGGCCATCATAAATTATGAATAGCGTTTCTTATAACAAGTTGACCCTTATATCACAAGTTTGAAGTTTGAAGTTTATTAACAACAAAATGTACAATCTTACAATAATCTAATAATGTATGTGGTAAATTTCTATTATACTAATCATATACAAATGTTGAAAGTGCCAGTTCATGCAAACCAAAAACATCCAATATCCCCAATTGTTTAAACAGTGGTCCGGAGGATGTTCTCAATAATGAAAACGTAATAGCTCGCACAGCCATCTTCTGAGCTAAATGAATACAATTCAAGCGAGATTTATAACCACTTCCCCATACCTCGATTCCATAGAGTGTTTGAAGTTTGAAGTTTATTAACAACAAAATGTAAGTACATCATAAAACAAAGTATGCAAGGCAAAACAATAAAATACAAACTGTACATAATGTACAAAACAATGAAATACTGCAAAAGATTAATTAATGCTTACATAAAACACATTTATACAAAAGTTCAAGTTGTTGCTAAAAGAAAACCAAAAGTTAGCACAAGTGCTAGTCGAGATCGGTTTTCTCTGTTCACTATATCGATAGTGTATCTCTTCATTACTATATCATTATACTAGTTCTTACAATTATATTGTATACATTACAAATACAAAACATTACTAACTGCTAACATAACAGATAATTTATTTGTTCATCAAATAAATTGTGAGGGTATTACGAAATGAATATCTTGTTTTTTGTTCTCTAATCTTCTGAGGTAAGCTATTCCAAAGCTTCGGTCCAACAAAAGACATAGTGAATGTACCTTGTGTCGTCTTACAAATTGGCAAGGGTAGCATTGCATTTTCTTTTCCTCTTGTTTCATAAGTATGGTGTACAATCTTACAATAATCTAATAATGTATGTGGTAAATTTTTATTGTACAAATCATATACAAATGTTGAAAGTGCCAGTTCATGCAAACCAAAAACATCCAATATCCCCAATTGTTTAAACAGTGGTCCGGAGGATGTTTTCAATAATGAAAACGTAATAGCTCGCACAGCCATCTTCTGAGCTAAATGAATACAATTCAAGCGAGATTTATAACTGCTTCCCCATACCTCGATTCCATAGATGGTTTGAAGTTTGAAGTTTATAAACAACAAAATGTAAGTACATCATAAAACAAAGTATGCAAGGCAAAACAATAAAATACAAACTGTACATAATGTACAAAACAATGAAATACTGCAAAAGATTAATTAATGCTTACATAAAACACATTTATACAAAAGTTCAAGTTGTTGCTAAAAGAAAACCAAAAGTTAGCACAAGTGCTAGTCGAGATCGGTTTTCTCTGTTCACTATATCGATAGTGTATCTCTTCATTACTATATCATTATACTAGTTCTTACAATTATATTGTATACAAATCATATACAAATGTTGAAAGTGCCAGTTCATGCAAACCAAAAACATCCAATATCCCCAATTGTTTAAACAGTGGTCCGGAGGATGTTCTCAATAATGAAAACGTAATAGCTCGCACAGCCATCTTCTGAGCTAAATGAATACAATTCAAGCGAGATTTATAACTGCTTCCCCATACCTCGATTCCATAGAGTATGTGGGGCTGTATAAACGATTTATACAAGAGCACAAGGATATACCGAGGAACAAAATATCTCAATTTAAATAGCAAACCCACTTTTCTACGAACGCACTTATTTACACAATCAATGTGATGCTTCCAAGACAATGTACTGTCAATTTGAACTCCTACAAAATATGCCACGCTCACATCATTAATGTCTGTGTCAGACAGTCTAAGAACACCATTTACATCAATTGCCCGTCGTTTGCTTTTAATAAACATATAATTAGTTTTCTTTAAATTGATAGTGAGTTTGTTAGCATCGCACCATTTTTGAATTGCATCTAGTTGCTCATTAACCTCATTTACATCAATTTCATTTTGATTCTCATCAAAAGTGTGAAAAATATTTGAATCGTCTGCAAACAATCTAAAATTAAAATAGTTAGTACAACAAAGTAAATCATTAATATAAACTAAAAACAATGTAGGACCCAGAACTGACCCCTGCGGCACGCCGCACGTTATAGTCTTCTGGGTAGATGTGGCCTCCTTATAGCATAATTTCTGAGAACGATTTAAGAGGTAATTAGCAAACCATTGGAAAGCAACACCACGTATACCATAATGTGCCATCTTTTCCAGCAAAATATCATGATTTATAGTGTCAAACGCCTTTTGAAAATCTATGAATATACCAAGTGTTACTTTCCCTTCATCCATTGACCTCATAAGCGTATTAATAAGATTAATCAAAGAAAGTTTAGTACTATATTTCTTGCGGAATCCATACTGATGCTTATACAAAATATTATTAGTCTCCAAAAAATCAATTAAACGAACATTCACAATTTTTTCAAATATTTCCCCAACAACTGGCAAGACTGAGATAGGTCTGTAATTTCCTGGATCAGACTTTGCCCCCTTTTTATAAATAGGTGTTACCTTTGCTACCTTAAGACAATCAGGAAAAGTACCATTTTCTAATGACAGATTAAAAATGTAAGTCAGTGGTACAACAATAAAATTAGCAGCATCCTTTATCAATATTACTGGTAAATTATCATATCCATGGGATTTTTTACTATCTAGGGCACACAAATAATCAAAAACTTCTCTCTCTGTCACAGGTTTCCAAAACAAGGATTTGTCATTTCTTCTCCCCAAATACTCCTTATAACTATAACGTACATCTGGAATCTCCCGTGCTAAGTTTGACCCAATTGTAACAAAGTAATTATTTAGCTCCTCAGCTATATCACCCTCAGAAGACACAACTCTGGCTGCTCCATCACTACGATCAGACGGGAGAACCAACTCATCTATATCTAATTTTTTAGAATTCCCTCTTCCACTAATCAACTCATTTATTGTTTTCCAAGTTTTGCCTGCATCATGTCTATTATCATCAAGTAATTTACTATAATACATTTGTTTAGCATTCTTCAATACAGTTGTCAATGCATTTCTATATTTCTTATATTCGTGTGCATATTCTACATTAAAATTGGATGCTTTATATTTATTATACAAACTATGTTTCTTTTTAATAGACTTAAAAATTGCTTTAGATATCCATGGCTTTTTCGGAGTATGTCTTTTCTTTGAACTATTGTGCACAATATTCGGAGCATGTTTATCACATATCTTTACAAACGGATCATAAAATACAGAGTAAGCCATATTAACATCGTTATATCTACATACACAATCCCAATTGGTGTTTGCTAAATCTTCATGAAACACTTCGACATTAAAATGTTTATATGAGCGAGCAATTTTTCTCAAAGTTACAACCTTATTCACAATAGGAGGATGATCAAATAAAACAAATATAAGAAAATGGTCAGATACATCAGTTTCTATTAACACCTGAGTGAATAACAGAATTACTTATATTAGTATAAACATGATCAATAAGAGATGAAGTGTGATCTGTCAATCTTGTCGGCATTGTAATAATCTGCTGTATTCCTGTACTTTCCATTGTACTTAAATAATAATCTATTCTTGTATTAACATTTCTTTGTGATAAATCTATATTAAAATCGCCTAATAAAATTATATTCGACCTTCCAACATTTAATTCTTCTAAGACACCTAATAAACTATTTTGAAATTGACCAATGTCAGTATTTGGTTTACGATAAACAATACCAATAACAACTTTACTATCACGTTCAATTATCTCCAACCAGAGGCTTTCAGCATGTAAAACAGAGTAATCTAATCTTGCATATTTCAATGTGTTCCTAAGGCGTCTTGACATTCAAAAACGCCGCGGCTTTCATGGGCTTTCCTGATAATCCGACTTTGTGTTGAAATCTCGATTAGCATCCACTAAAAAAGTTTTTTCAATAGAAAAGACGAACAGCACGATATCCGGGTGATTATGTAAGGCGCAGTCGCGCGGTGGAAAGCAATATCGATCCGTCTTTTGATATCACATATTACTCGCCAAGCCTGGGACAAAGTACGAGCCTAGCTTGATAATCCGTCTTTTGTGATCGTAAAACTGAGAAAGTCAAAGGACAAGCCAGACCGCTGCGCCACATATAATCACCTGGATATCGCGCTCTATTTAAGACTTCGTCTTTATTTTGAAAACAACTTGAAGCGTTCAGTTTCAGCTTTCTAATGCATGTTAATCGAGATTTCAACACAAAGTCGGATTATCAGGAAAGCCCATGAAAGCCGCGGCGTTTTTGAATGACAAGACGCCTAAGGTATGCTTCAGCCCCACCACCTCTTTCAGCCTCACGGCAGTTAACCTCAAGGACATAATCACTTAAAGCTAATGTATCAACATTGTGAACGTTCCATACCTCTGACAGGGCAATCACATCAAATTTAGAGGCAAGTGCAGTAACATTATACAGTTGTTAAAGGGATAGTTGAGTTCTGGTAAGGAGAGTACAGTTTTGGTGAAACTGAATTTTAGTAACCCTAACCCTAATAGTTATAACTAGAAAGGAACACAAAATTACAAATGACGTAGTAAAGATAATGTTATCATTAAAAAAGAGCCGTTAAAACGTAAGAGGGCGCTCTCTAAACACTCATCGGTTTCAACCATTTTGAATAAAATATTGTGCATGTGATGCTTTGTTGAAATAGTGATTAGATAGAGAAATAACCAACAACTATTTAAATACATATTTTGTAACTTTTTGAAAAGAGGAAGCATTTTTTTGAATTTGTAACGGCTGGTTCAAAATTCTCTAATAAACCTGGGGCCCCAGGTTTATTACAAATTGTTATATTTATGGATATTTCAGCCGTCTCTGAACCGATTTTGATCAAACAAAGATGATTTTATTATTTAAATATTATGCTCTTTCAAATTTTACACTCAGTTTTTCATTACCTCACCCAAAAAAATAAGTAGTCTAGCGCCCTCTCTACCAAAACTCAACTATCCCTTTAACTGGTGGTGGAGGGAAAAGCACGGAATGTTCTACTCCCGAGGGATTTTAAATGCTATTGAGGGAAGAGTAAATAAGTCCCGAGACGTAGTCGAGGGACTTATTTTCTTCACGAAATAGCATTTAAAATCCCGAGGGGAACATTCCATGATTTTCCCGACAGCAAAGTTAACAAATGTTTTATCATCTGAATTGCCATGCAACAGTGCCATGTAATATCCAAAAATATTACATGGCAGCTCATGTACTGTATTTACTAAGTCAGGTGATAAATTCTATTATCGCATGAGTATCATTCCAATATACATATAATTAAAAACACAATTTTAACTGATAATTTAATCAAAATTTAATTTTCTACACAATTAAGCTAAACATAAACACATACCATATTGTAAATTTGGGTGGCATCAAAGGCAAAGTATGATATTTCTTTAAATTGCATCAGCTTGTCTTTCAAGTCGGTAATTATTTTCCTTTGACTAATAACCACGAGACCATCGATATACATTAAACCACACTCGAGACTGACATGTGTGTTTCCTTGAAGAATTTAATTTAGCCACCAAGGACGCATACTTTATCAAGTGGTGTGTTTCTGTATCTATTTTAAGCAGCAAGTTGAACAATACAAATTCAATATTATTGGTTTTCAGAATAACGTAATATATCTGGTCGATGTGAGGCTGGTATGACACGAGGTGTGGTCGTATAATATCCATAACGTTATGGAATGTCCGGAATTTGTATAATGTGAGAGCACGGAAGACATCGATTTGATAAGAACAATCTTCTTAAAATATTACAATCCGTAGTATACAATCTTCTTGTACTATACAACATGTACATGAATATAAACTCTAGACCACACTTTACCTAATTATTTAGGAAAAATGCGATATACCTTTGATTACGGCCCTACGTACAGTATCACACATCAATTAGCGACCGCCTTTTAAAGCCACAGTGACCACAATGACCCTAGGACGCACGCATCTTCCGCGGTTCTATTGTCTCTAAACGAACGCGTGTATATAACTGGTACATTCACAGATGTTTGACGCATAATTATATACGAAACCATGAAGCTCTGTTGGTTCCGTAAGTGTTTGTGATTAATTGTTTTTAAAGGACCTAAAGAATGCAACGTACTTTGACACTTATTCCATAGTTTATGACTTGAAACATAGGTCTGCCGAAAAAAATCCATGAAAATAAACACAGTAGTGATTTAAGACTAGTTTTCTGATGCCAAATCTCACTTAGCAGCCAGTTTACGCCCCACCCACATTTAGGGTCCGGAATCGGCAGCGTGATCGACATGTGATTGACAATTCATTGGCTTACGTCATGACGCGTCATCTACAGAATTTAGTTCATTAGTCCGTTCTTTAGATGACGTCACATTTTGGCGATTTAAAAGGGGCGTTCCCAGGACAATTACATATTTACTAATTACACCAAAATTGATTGATTTCATGAGAAATGAGTTCCTTCAATTATGAATTACACAACTCTTTGAAGAAATTGTTAATATATTCAATATCAAACAACAGACCTGAATTATATAATCTTGTGTTGCTCTTTGCGTGGTGGTTCCCTTTAAGAAGATAAATGCTCCTCTGCGATCACGACGAGACCAACCTTCACTAGTGCCTCTCTCAGGATGCGACGTTGGTCCTTCTTTGATGTTGTGTCCCTCCAGTCAAACAGCATGGAACTGGTTCCGTCTACCGTCACCTCGCCGCCAATTTTATTTGATTCTTTGTACTCTTTGACCTCCTGACGCTTGAATTCGAGCTCTAAACCCAAACCCATAATCTTCGTATTGGCTCCTCCGATGTCTCTTGCGATCCTGTGCAATACCTTATCGGAGATTCCCTCCGTTACATTCTGTTGAGGCCTGTATGGAAGGGTAAAACAAAAACGTATACAAAACCTAAAATGACACAGAAAATTACTATAATGCAATTTCAGTACTGAAGGATAATAATTAAGAAATGTAACGTCATTTCTGCGAGAATATTGCCCCAACACGATAATCTCCCTTTGACTCTCTCCTGTATCTCTTGCTTAACATGTAAACCAAGGCTACGCTATTATCATGATTCTACTCACCTTAATGATGGTCCTTCTGCTCCTGTTGCTTCATAACTTTCCGATACTGTGAAATGACACGAGAACAATACGATTTTTAAAGATTGTAAAATAATATCATCATTGTTTTAATAAACATCTTTGCACAAAAACAAGTTATGATGAAATTTCGACTTAAAGGGATGTAGTACATTTGTTGACAAGTGCAAGTCATGGGTGATTAATACATTGTGTATTGGTGTGATCTGATATGTCCACAAAGTAATGTGTGAAAATATCACGTTAATTGGATGTTTTTCGGCTGCGATATGAGCAAAAATTTAAAGTGTTATTCACTAACTCATATCACATAGTAGTATGAACACGGCTTAAATTATCCCATAGACAATTTCATATCTGAACACTTCAATCGTGAATATCTTTTGAACGAGATAGAAATTTGAAAAAAAAAAATGAAACCTGTCCTTTGCTTTATGGTTAATATGAACATGATAAGGTATGAGGGAACCATTAGAGTTCCAAGTAAGATTTGAGGATTTGGACAATTTTACTAAGTCCCTTTAAATCTGCCCATGAAACGATGATGAAGGCTGCCCCTATACGCGAATTACCTCTAAACCGCCTCTTGGCGTGAGTGCAATAAATACTGACACGAATTTTATTTGGACAGATACTATCCTACAGTTATTTTATTAACCTCATTAAAACAGTTCTTAGAAATTAGAATGATGCTTTTCTACTGCTGAAGGTTTGACAATTTTTGTTTGGAAGGGTCGGAAATTCAGGTTTGATTGAACTTTGCAATATCATCTTCACTTGTGTTACAATTAATCCTAAACAGGCAAAAAAACAAAAACACATTAAAGGGGGCTGAAAAGCCTCACTCTCCTCGATTTTCACGAAATCGTCACATATGTGACGGAGTTTTGAAAACGGAGTTTTGAAAACGACCATATTGAGCCAAACTAACATCATATTCGGTCAAAAGCATATTATATATATATATATACAGAGTGTCCCAGAAAGGTTGCAACACTTACGATCGTTAATTTCTTCGACACCATCGACCAAATGTCATTATTTTTTATTTCATTGGATAGAACATTCTTTTTCAAACAAAATGGATTTTGGGTAAGGCGTTTGGATTCTAGGGCCATTTTTCTGAGGCAATGTCGTTTCCAAAATGGGCTACTTTTTCGTCTCCAGCGATCCGCTGAGCACTGAAGCATTCTCTCCTCACGGCCTGCCATACAATTCGCTGGACAAAAGAACCGCATGGCTGCCCTCCCTTTTATAAAGAAGACAATGAGCCGTACTATAACCGTTACGAACGGGGTAATCGAATCGTAACTTCGCGCTGTTCAACAGTGGAATAGTTTGGCGCGGGGGGGGGGGGGGGGGGGGGGGGAAGACGGTGCTTGGTGAGGGGAAGGCATGATCGACACTCGACAATAGATAATTGAAACTAGTGATTAGGAGTTGGGAAAAGGGCCCTATGCCAAGGGGCAATATGCCAAGTTAAGCTGAACATCATAATGAATTGCTAATACACATGAATTGTGTGCTAATAATAAAGGAGAGAGGAATACTGGTAACACATGATGAACATGAAGAGACGTGAGTGTATTTGGCTAGAAGCGGGCTGTGTGTGCGTGTGTCTGTGTGTGTGTGTGTGTGTGTGTGTGCGTGTGTGAGGGGGGGGGGGGGGGGTAGACAAGATTCTAATTATCACTTTCATCCCGAGCTGCGTGCGATCGCGAGCGCCCCAGTACACCTGACGTTGGGGCGCCCTGTCGATAATTCATGTGTATTAGCAATTCATATGATGTTCAGCTTAAATTGGCATATTGCCCCTTGGCATATAGGGCCCCTTTCCCAACTCCTAATCACTAGTTTCAATTATCTATTGTCGAGTGTCAATGTGCCATGCGGTTCTTTTGTCCAGCGAATTGTATGGCAGGCCGTGAGGAGAGAATGCCTCAGTGCTCAGCGGATCGCTGGAGACGAAAAAGTAGCAAATTTTGGAAACGACATTGCCTCAGAAAAATGGCCCTAGCATCCAAACGCCTTACCAAAAATCCATGTTCATGGTATCATTTTGTTGGAAAAAGAATGTTCTATCCAATGAAATAAAAAAATAATGATATTTGGTCGATGGTGTCGAAGAAATTAACGATCGTAAGTGTTGCAACCTTTCTGGGACACTCTGTATACAGTTGTATATGTCCAAATACATTTTGGTGCTAAAACGTGAAAACACCGACTACACGCTGACCTGGGATGTCGAAAAAAAGTCAAACCTGCAAAAAAGAAGAAGCGGCTTGTGCAATCTTTGCCTAGAGGAGAAATACGTAATCATTCGAAACAAGGAAGCACTAAACAAAAGATCGGAACTAATATCAAAGTGCAGACACCGAGCCAGACCAACCCGAAAACCACCCGAGCGTGAATACGACCCATCGCACCGCGCAGGAAACCAGCCGGGTCAGTTTTCCTGAGGATCGCCGACATAACGGGCGTGAAACCGACGGTAGCGAACTCCGCACTCCAAGGTATGTATATCATATTATATATCATATTTCGGAAAAATCATATCGTATTCGCGCAAACTGATATAAACAGTTCAGGCAATGGCATTTAATATTTGGGTAAACTTATATCATATTTAGGACAAGTCATAATAGTGTATCATTCTCGGGCGGTTAAGTCGTGATAAACTTGTTTTGGGCTTGTCAGGTGAAAATGGCGAAGGTGGCATTGGGGCAAAAGACCTCATCCGTTATCTTAACACCACGTCTACCGTAGAACACCATCGTCAAGCACCTATACGCATATTGCTTTTAAAGAGCGCCCGCTCTCTGTCCAAAAGGGAAACGTTAATCAAGAATACAAATAATAGTGAGGAATATTCATGAGGATAATAATGGACAAATGATGGAGGTGAATCTAATGGAAACGTCACCTAAAAATACAATGGTGATGAATATTCATGTGAAAACGCCGCCTAAAATAGACAACCTCTGTGCTGTTATTTGTATGGAGCTGTGTTTGATATGGGGCGTATAGAGGGGGTCCCCCCATGCACATTTAAAACCTCTGTCCCCGTTGTTAGTCAAAAATTAAACAGATGAATAAACTCAAAGGAAAGAACATGACAGGACAATTTGTAATTAAGGATATGTAAAATATAGATAATTAAAGTAGCTTTCAATTCCACGGTAACGGAAGGACATTCAGACACAATTTTGGAACTTAAATCAAATAATTCCAGGATCCTGCTTTTGATTTTTTATTCTAAGTGGCATGTCTTTGATCCTTGTTGGGACACCTTTGATTTCCACTATTTCTAAAATTGTGACCGCATTATGTAAATTAGATATGGACACTAATGAGGCCGGTAACGGAAGGACGCCAAAATGGACATGGATTTTCAAGTTTTTTAGTTATGACCCAATCTCTGTGAAATTACGAGGTTTATCATGTTAAGTTGGCTACTAGTCCATTTCCTTATGTTCACAGTGTATAACACCACCTTTTAAGAAAAATATCTACATTGGTATATTAATTATGAGAAATTAATTACTAGTGTTCGGTAACGGAAGGACGGTAGCGGAAGGACCTCTGAAAAGTCTATAGGAATTGTACAATAAAATTAATTTTGAAATTTAAAGACCATTTATGAGAAGGGAACATCTCTTTTGTGGTCTAAAATGAGTTTGTATCAAAGATAGCATATGGACATCACAAGCATTTACATTTCAATTTTTTTCTTACTATATTTCATGCTCCAATGGCTCTTATTCATGGTCAATCCATGGTAACGGAAGGACACTCAGACACAAATTGTCAACTTTAAGAAAGACATTTTTAAATGCTTGTGTTGTTAGAACAGTCTATTTTGATAACAATACTTCCAAAACATACAGTTTTAAGGTCCCATAATTTTTAATTTTTTAAATCTCCGCACATGATTGAATAATGCATACAAATGAGGTCGGTAACGGAAGGACACCAAAATGGACAAGGTTTTGTTATCAAATCAATTTTAACTAACACTCTGTGATATTAAATAATACAAAATATTTTAAGGGTACACATTTCATTCTCTGAAGTGTTAAGAAGAAGTTACTTGTTCTTTGATTCAAATTTGTCCGCAGATATTTGAGTTATTTCACACAAAGCGGACCAATGTTCGGTAACGGAAGGACATAATGGACTATAATGTATGATATGACACAGTAGGGTCATTCCATGTCAAATCACCTTTAAACAAAGTCAAAATTTTCATCGCAACCCCCTTCAAATTTGCTAATACTTGGTATGTACAAAAGCAGGCCTTTCCCTAAGATTGATTGTTGTACTTTCTGTTTCTTGTACGTTTGTTTTTGTTCACTTAAAAAGGAGCTTCTTATAAGCGCAGTAGAGTATATATTTATAGTAGCTGCGCTATACAAATGTTCGTATTATTATTATTATGTATGATATTTCAACCTTTAAAAGCGCAAATATTTAAGTTTTAGCCCAATCCGCCCAATGTTTTTGGCGGTATGGTCGATTCTTATGGGGGAGTTTTGTAAGAAATGGGCGTGGGCACCATTTTTCAAATGGCCATTGTCCATTAACCGTTGGGTCAATTTATTTTGTAATGGTGTCATTGGACTGGGGATGTTATGTGCAATCCTTTTATGCCATTTGTGTTCATGCATGAGCGAGTTTGAATACGATAACCTTTGACCTTAGATTTTGACCTTCCGTTTTACCTCGTGGATCAAATAATTTTGAGAATTTTTTTGGCTTAAATCTTGGCTTAATATAATTTCTACAACATATGAAAGAATTGGAGATATATTATTATTTTTTTTCTACAGCCTTGTTTTTAGTTTGCAAATGTCATGTAAAATTTAATTATTTTAGGCTTACACCCATGTCCAAGAATTCTATAGGGGTGTATTGTATAAAAAAAGACCTATTCAAAGTCATGATCAGAGCCTATTCACACCCTGGCTCACCACAGTTAAATAGACCTACTAATCCCCATACAATAGAAATCCAGACAAATGGCATCATGGTACAAGGGCCCTGTTGCAGAAAGAGATAAAATCAATTCTGAGCCAGATCAAATGTTCTAAATGCACAAATCTGATTGGTTGAAACACAGAAAATTACTAGTCTGACCACACTACGCCACTGATAGCTGGCCATTGCAGGTATTGTCTCATTATTTTGGTTTTCATATATGAGAGACCAATTTTTGAACATAAATGTTGTCATAATATGTAATATGAGGTACCTTGTCCATCTGTTACCATGTGTATGGTAACGGAAGGACATTTTCTTTTGTTATTTATTAATTAACGAAGAAACACTGAGTAATACAATTGTTGGCAATGGGAAGGCCTACTTGAACTTGCTTTGCACTGAAGATTGGTCTGCTCTCTAACAACTATGTGAGCCACAAAATTTAAAATATTGATTTTTCGGTAACGGAAGGACATTTTCATAGGCTGAAAATAAGAAGTCATTGAAGCATAACAAATCAAATAAATCATACAAATTTGCTATTTTACGAAATGGTCATATCTCAGGAGTCAGAATAATGGTTTGTAGGCTTAACTGGGGAAATATAAAACAAACACTGGATCAAAACACTTTTTCACAAAAATGTCAAATTTGTGGGGTTCAATTATGGTTATAAAGTTATTATAAAAAAACAACTAAAATTATGTAAAACTAAAATTTTCTCATTGAATTCCAAAAATATAGAATTTAAGCTTTGATTTGATACCAAATTTGAATCATAAAAATGCTTGTAAAATTGTTGGTCAAAATGTCCACTTTGGCGTGGAATTGCCCCCAAGTATTCATGGGTTCCTTTTCTTTGGTTTAAAGACTCATAAAAGAAGGTAAATGAGGGTATTTGTATCAGTATAAGCTTTTTTTGTACAACACAAATTCTTATTATTCTATGCAGCCTTTACATTCGACGTTGCCACTGACAACCTGCCCCTTCGGTAAAAGTATCTACCGTGTATATTGTAAGATAATGCACGCCCTGAACAAAAACTTTGTGCATCCATCAAAGCGCTTGCCAACAAACAATGCTTGTCTGACCTTTCATATAGCATGTTTGATGAAGCAAGAACGAGTACATGTGTTCTACAAAGTCTGCTATGTATCGCGTCAGTAGAATGCCAGATTTTTATTATGGTTTGTATCCAGGAAGGTGCAGGGACGAATGACCCCTATTTTTGTATGTATTATTTTATTTTTAATTTTACATGATATTATTTTTTTAATCCAGTCATACAAGTAAAGGCTATTCGAGATCCTTAATTTCTTCTGATGCTGAATGACACTTGTCATATAATGCATTTATCACACTCCTAATTCCACGGGCGTAGAGAGTTACGTAATACCTATTCAACTGGGGGGGATGTAATCCGATGAATGAATAGCTCACCCCCCCCCCCCCCACTTGAATGGGTATCAATGTCATGTCTACGCCCGTGCCTAAATCTCCAAATGCTGAACTCGTCCCTGCCTCAATACAAACGAAAAGGTACACAGCATCCACGTATAGTATAGTAGAAATACCAAATAACAAGGGAAGTTGGTTAGTTAGCTCATCGGTAAAATACTGTGAACCTGGTAGGAACTGGTTCAAATCTTCCTAGGGGGGTCTTTTCCCGGGGGGGGGGGGGGGGGGGGTACTCAGATTATAGTCGGACGGGGGTGTGCGGCTGAGACCTCCGTCTAAAAATGTTTGCTGTGTATTTCCCGCAAATTGTGTGGTTTCTTTTAGCGAACGTAGCGAGCTTAAACATTTTTGCAATTTCGCATCGGCAAATCCCAAAATCCCGGATAAAAGAGAGGAAATGAAAAAAGGGACCCATGTCTAAGGATTTTTTAATGGAAAGGGGACCCATGTCTAAGGATCTTTCTTGAAAAAGTCACCATTCCCAGCGGCACATCCCCGTATACCCAATATACGTGAGTACCCCCCCCCCCCCCCCCCCGGGGGTCTTTTTTGTGTATTAATTTAAATGTTCATATTTTTACGTTGATTTTTACATATCAAATGTAGTAATAATTTCTGTTTTTGTGTGTGTGTGTGTGTGTGTGTGTGTGTGTGTGTGTGTGTGTGTGTGTGTGTGATTCATTTTTTGTGTCTCCTTTTTTTTCATAAATCTTGTTCTTCATTATCAATAGTCCCTGCACCTTCCTGGATCTGACCCTGGTAATACCAACCATAAGAAAAACCTGGCATCCTACCTACACGACACGTAACAGACAATCGAATTATATTTGTTAAAGAGATAGTTGAGTTTTGGTAGAGAGGGCGCTAGACTACTTATTTTTTGTGTGAGGTAATAAAAAACTGAGTGTAAAATTTGAAAGAGCATAATATTTAAAATCTTTGTTTGATCAAAATCGGTGATCAGAGACGGCTGATATATCCATAAATATAACTATTTGTAATAAACCTGGGGCCCCAGGTTTATTAGAGAATTTTGAACCAGCCGTTATAAATTCAAAAAATGCTTCCTCTTTTCAAAAAGTTTCAAAATAGGTATTTAAATAGTTGTTGGTTATTTATCTATCTAATCACTATTTCAACAAAGCATCACATGCACAATATTTTATTCAAAATGGTTGAAACCGATGAGTGCTTAGAGAGCGCCCTCTTACGTTTTAACGGCTCTTTTTGAATGATAACATGATCTTTACTACGTCATTTGTAATTTTGTGTTCCTTTCTAGTTGTAACTATTAGTTTGTAATGTAATGATGCAGGTTTTGGTTACTAAAATTCAGTTTCACCAAAACTGTACTCTCCTTACCAGAACTCAACTATCCCTTTTTAAGTTTGAAAGAACACATCTACTGGTCATCGAACATGCTTTAAATGAAAGATCAGACAAGCATTGTTTGTTGTCAAGCGAGGGGGCAGGTTGTCAGTGGCAACATCGAATCTAAAGGCTGCATAGAACTATAAGAATTATATTGTTAAAAAAAGGCTGATACCGATACAAATACCTTCTTTCATGAGTCTTTAAACCAAACAAAAGGAACCCACTTAGATAACCCAGAAGGCGTAGGGCGGAAAACGTTTACCTGGCACACATAGGAGGGGGAGGGGGGGGGGGGGGGGGGGAGGGGACAAGAACCTTGAAAGTACATACATGTAGGCCTACATTAAAAGCTTCTTTAATTATCTGTATTTTACATATCCTTAATTACAAATTGTCCTGTCATGTTCTTTCCTTTGAGTTGATTCATCTGTTTAAATTTCGACTAACAACGGGGACAGAGGTTTTAAATGTGCATGGGGGTGGGACCCCCTGTATACGCCCCATATTAAACGCAGCTCAATACAAATAACAGCACAGTGGTTGTCTATTTTAGGCGGAGTTTCCACATGAATATTCATCACCATTGTATTTTTAGGTGACGTTTCAATGAGATTCACCTCCATTATTATCCTCATGAGTATTCCTCACCATTATGTGCATTCTTGATTAACGTTTCCCTGTTGGACAGAGAGCGGGCGCTCTTTAAAAGCAAGATGCGTATAGGTGCTTGGGGGTGCTTGACGATAGTGTTCTACGGTATGTGGACGGTTTGTAGAGTCTTCTACATCCTTCGACCTTCGATACCAAATTTGTGACCATCGAGGAGACTACGGTTTACAGGCGGTTAAGTCGTGATAAACTTGTTTTGGGCTTGTCAGGTGAAAATGGGGAAGATGGCATTCGGCCATAGCTAAGCCTAGCTCCCCCAACACATGAGAAAAAAATGACGTCCTTAGAATCTTTCAAAGGGACTGTGGGCTACCCCTTTTGCAAGCAAAATTTCAAAAGTTGCGAGGTTATTGTCTTATATGAAGTAAAATGTCATTTAACAACATGCCTGAACAGATAAGAGTTTGAAATCTCCTTTTCGGGGTGTTATAGACCTTAAACATAATAAACGACTGACAGCGTTTAATTGTGCATTATACGAGTATTCACCCGGTGCGAAATTTCGCACACGGAATCCACGGAGTACCACGTTGCTGCGCGTGACCCCTCCGTGACCCACACTACGTGACCCGCGCACATATCGAACACTGGCGTAGGCGAATACTAAACAAAATATACAAACCTCGCTAAGACTGACTACATGTAATTGTATATTCTTCATTTTCGACACCTGTTTCGGCGACATATCTTTATAAATGTCGGCTTCACAATACCTTTACAAGAATAAGTACAACATTGTTGTAATAGTATGCTAAATCAGTTGAACGCCTTTATTGACCGATATATACAATAGATTGGTGGAGGGACGCATTCGTTTTTCATTCGTAAAATCCAAATTACAGGGCTTTTCGATCTGGATTTGTTTGTGTGTGTTACATTCATCCCATTCGTCTACTGGAAACTGTTCAGACGATTTGTGAAAGGCGGACAGTCCCTGTAAGATTAGAAAGAAAACTTACCTTTTTCAAGTTGCATTTCAGTAATTTCCAGTAGCTTTATTATGTGTTTTTATATATGTATATTTATAAAAATGTTGTTGTTCAAATGTTCATGCTTTTCGTTTTCCTTTCTCTCCTTGTGTGTAAAGATGAGTTAACTGCGCCCTGAGGAGCTTGAAAAAGGTGGAATTGGCGCATTAGAAAACTTCTTTATTTTTATTCAATAATACTACAGACCCGCGTACTATCATCAGTGTAAATTTAAATCTACTATTGGTAATACACAATGATGAAAGATAAGTAAAATATATAGTGACTTTCTCTAAAAAAAAACATCTGAAACAATAATTACATGAATATGCAGTTTGTACATGGAACTCCTCATCCAATTTGACAGCCTGATGTAGGCAAAGGTTAAGTGTCATGTTTTCTCCTCGTTCCTGCAAGTTCAGTACGACTTGGAAAGACGATTTTAACTGGTGCATGATGGTCTCCTTTTCATACGTTTTCTATAATGGAACCATTAAGATAGAGAACAAGACATGCCACATGTTTAAAGTAGAATAAATGTTTGTATAAAATTCATCATATTTCAGCGATTCATGAAGATATTTTTCATTGCGAGTACAAAAGGTGTATAGTAAAAGTCTTACTTCTATTCTAAGGATAACATAGTTTGTTTGCGGTTGACTGAAATATGCTTAAAGGGACTTAGTAACATTGTCCAAATCCTCAAAATCCAATTGAAATTCTAGCGGTTTACCCATACCTTGTTGTAAACTTATTAACAAAAAAAGCATGGGACAGGTTTCGGTTTTTCAAATTTCCCTTTCGTTAAAAAGATATTTACGAGTGAAGTGTTCAGATGTGAAATTATCCAATGGATCGTCAGAACAGTGTACAAAGTGAGTGCAATGAGTTAGTGAATGTCACTTTGCATTTTTGCTCATTACACGGCCATATAAAGTCCATTTAACTTTTAATTTTCACACAACACCCAGTGGACATATCAGATGACAACCACATACATTGTATCAACCACTCAACGCTTTTTGCACATGTCAACAAAGTTACTAGATCCCTTTAATATTCGTCAACGTACTCCAAACATTATTATTATGATTATTCGTAAAACACAAATACTATTATGTTCATTTGACATTATTACAATTGATATAAATCATGTTGAGTATTATCAACGTTATTATTACTATCAATATCATTATTATTAGTAGTATCTTTACCAATCGTACCTCTTTTAGTGGTGTGCCTCTGATGTAATCCAAACACTTAATCATTAAGCTCCCACCATCTGTATCTGTCTGAAAGCAGAATTCCTGCTCCGGCATTGCAAGTTTGTAGCCTGCTTCCTTCTCTTCCTTCTGTAATTTAATTTTGTTTAATTTTTTTGTAATAAATTGTAACATTTGTAAAGCGCGTAGAGAAAATGTATATATTTTTACGCGCTATAGAAGCAATGTCTTATTATTATTATTAATTTATATTAAATGTCAGCATTATTTTGTAGATGCTGTTATGTTTGAGGCCAATAAACTAAATCCTGAAGACGATAATTCAGTTTGAGTGTGAAGTCTTTATTCATGAAGTATGATCGATATGCATACATTTGTATATACACACACAATTCAACATATACTTCGTACAAAAAGTTCCGCAATCGAGGTTTGCGCATTAATAACTTTTCTATTACGCTATTACCATTCATACATTTGGTAACATTGGAAAGCGTAAATCCTCCCCTTTACATTGATATAACATTTGCTATGAATATGTTACCAGGGAATGTGCATTGCATCCAAATGTAGGGCAAAGTCAAATATGAAATGTTGCAAAGTGCACTGATTTTGTCAACAGTGTGCCTTCCTTGGCTTGAATGGGGGTGAGGTGTTCATGCTTTCAAGCCACGTTTTAATCTTCAAACAAAAGAAAGACAAAATCAGTGCATTTTTCAACACTTCATTTTGTTTACTTTGCCCTACATTCGGATGTAATGCACATTCCATGATAAAATATCCATACCAAATGTTATATCAATATAAAGAGGAGGATTCACGCTTTACAATGATACCAAATTTAGGAATGGTAATAACGTATTTAGCATTCAAGCCATGTTTTAATCTTCAAACAAAAGGACGACCATTTGTTGAAAAAATTAATGCATTTTGCAACATTTCACTTTTGACTTTGACCTACATGTGGATGCAATGCACATTCCATGATAAAATATTCATAGCAAATATTATATCAATGTAAATGGGAGAATTCATGCTTTCCAATGATACGAAATTTATGAATGATAATAGCGTAATAGAAAAATTATTAATGCGCAAACCTCGATTGCGGAAAGTTTTGTGCGTAGTATATATTATACATTCAAATACATTAAATGGTAAGTAAAATGTATATTCAATCAACATGCAGTCTCCTTTGTTAATGATGCAATTATCTAGTTATCTAATGCCATTAGGTATTTAACACTGCTTGCACAGGGATGGCAGATGAGCGGGCGATAGCAAAACATACTACAGGCCTACCTTTATTTCATCTTTGTATGACTTTCCATATTTGTTGTAGACGTAGGCGCGCAGGATAGGCATTTTAGCTGGAGGGATGTTTTCAGGGAGAAATGCAGAGATGCCCATCAGTTTTTTGTGTGCTCCCTCTAAGTTGACGGATAAGTCACATTCTTGGCAAAAGTGATCAATGGAAATTTCCACGAAACCTTCGTGAATAATGCATCTAGGTACGCCAGTCGAGTTCAGAAGTGTTCTAGAACCCCATACTGTATTAGAAGAAAGGCATCACATGTATCATGCAAAAAGTCTAATACAAAACGAGGGTTTTAATATTTTCGGTTTTCCGATTTTCAAACTGTTAAAAACTTAGATATACAACTTTCACGTATTTGCATTTCTTTGGTGGCTGTAAACCATGTTATCATGACTTTAAATAATCAAAATCCGTAGCCTGTTGTGCTATCTGCAACTCCTTTTAAAATATGTATATTAGGTAAATTGGGCTATAGTCGTAACAATAAATACATATTAAATAAAAAGAAAAGCTAACACTTCAGCACATTAATTCCTGTTGAAAAATGATAAATTATATTGTTGAAAGCTACCAACTACTAAGAATGCAACTTTTGCTCAACCAGGGGGAGGCAGAAGGGTTCGTCAATGTTATTATCCGGATACTAACCACCATTTTGTCTCACATACAAGACTGCCTGAACATCATCTGCGTTGGACCATCTCGCACAGTGAGGAATCTTTAACGTGACGGGCTTTGAGAAGTGTTCCAGATCTGATTGACGTTTGCATCTGCATGTCAATGCAACCGCAGCTTCATTTTTAGCCATGTTGTCGGGAGCTTCTTCGAGAGCCTTGACCGAGATGTCTTCATCACATCCCTCGGGAATAGCACCAGGTGGAACCGTTAATGTGATGTTACATCTCTCCAAGTGCAGTATTCCACCTGTAGAGCCGACCTTTCTGGTCGACGATTCCAAAACTAAGGAGACATAAGTACAAAGCATAATTAATTGACCACATCACCCCATGAATGTATCTCAAATGCGATCATCATTATTGTCGCCGCTGTTCAAATTGACGCCGGCGACAATTAATACCGGCAGTATCAATTGACGTCATGTATTATCGCCAGCGAAAATACGTGCAGTAACCATTCCCTGGCAAGGGCACAAACAAATAAACATTATCGCTAAATAAGTATGGTCAAGATCTATACATATCAATCATTATGTATCATCACAATATATAACACGAATATGCGGTTAGTTTGCAGATATGATGATACTAATAATAGACAAGCATTTATATTGCGCCTAAAGCTAGAAATTCTATTCCGAGGCGCATCATACTGGACAGTATATCAGACGGGCAACCCTTTATATAGTGGTTTAAGCCCATCGACTACCCTTTTCTGAATGGTAACTAGTAAGTTTCCCTGTCGCAACATCGCTTCTGATCGACATCAATGATGGAGCAAAGACGAAGTCTTTTCAACGCGTCAGGAATTAGTGACTAAACTTAATTTTCGCTATAAGAGCCACCATGAGTCAACTTGACATAAGTATCATCGTTCAGATGCTTGATTTAGTGTTCGTGACTACTATCACAACATGACGACTTAGGGCAGTGGCGTAGCTACGGGGGAGGGGGGGGGGCACGTGCCCCCCCAATCGTTTGGCCAAAAAAAAAAATAATAATAAATGATGACCCGACATTAGCCAAATGTGTCTATATCATTCATTATTATCATGTTTTATTAGATACGTGATGATAATGATGTTATCAACGATAATAAAGAAGAATATAGCGGTCGTTCCCTAGTACTAGCAATAGCGCACCTATATCAGTTTGAATAATCCTTCCAATAAGAGCCTTATACAAATTTTCAATCCCGTGCTCGAGGATCGACGCTCACCGCTTCAGAAGACATAGAGCGCGTATAGGCCTAACAAACTTCCTAGCGCATGGTAAATCGTCCATCATACCAGGGGCCTTTTTAGGATCTTGAATCTGCCTCCCGCTTTTATAGATAATTTTGACCATTTGACGCCTTCATGCAGGCTATAAAGGCGCATAGCTGCACTACGTAGTCCTAAATGTCTAGGTAAAGACCAACTTCCTTTACTAATTTCTTCACTCCAAATGCACCCGTTCCATTAACTCATGATGCATATCTAGGCATATTGTTGATGATCATGATTGAAGGAGCACCAGTCATCTTCCTCAGAGTCGACATCTGCATCAGTTGAGCATAGGCCTACTGAAACTAACTCAAGGGACCCGTGTCATGGGTCTAGTCACGCGACAACAGGCAGGGGACGGGGAGGTGGGGACATGCCCCTCTCCATACATTTTAAAGTGGAGGTGATTGTTCCTCTCACTTTTTAATATACAGGTACATTATGTATGTTTGATTCTATAGCTTGAACTACGAATCATATATTTTGGTCTCGGGTATGCGCCAAATCGCATAATTTAAAGCCCAAAACTTGCAAAAGCTCCCTTATATACAGTGGGAGGGGAACACCCCCTCCCATGGCGTCGATCCTGGGGGGCAGGGGTGCGGTCGCCCCCAATGTGTAATTTCTCAAACGCACACCTCAAACGAAGTTTATTAAACCCTCATCTATAGCACACCGTCACAGAAAATAAAATAATCTGAAATAAAAATATCTTTCAGTAAATATGGTCCATATGCGCTGAACGCAAATCATATTGGAATATCATTTCACCCCACATTTGAAAGTGGAGGAGATTGTCCCCCTCTCTTTGTCATAATGTATGTTTGGTTCCATACTTATATACTTCATATTACGTGAAATTTCTGTCTTAGGTGTGCACCAAATCGCACAATTTCACGCCCCAAAATACAAAAGCTCCCTACTGTGGGAGGGGGATACCCCCTCCCACACCCTCCCCCACTCGGTCGCTTCGCTTCCTCGCAATGTCTCTCCTCCACTTTTGAGAAGTTGTTGACGCCCTTGCTTAGTTTCACTATATCACTATCACTATATCGATGGCTCTATAGTATACAGGATCACGTGGATCCATTTCATGCAAGGCTCAATCTTTCCGCGCTATTCCCGTTTAAAAATACGTTACGAGTAGGTTCACTATTATAATACAATGACAAATAAAAAGACAATAATTACCATACTTCTACAGTGATATTTTAAACACCAATTTCAAAAATTTCTTCACGTGGGATGGGGTAAACCCCCTCCTACACCCTCCCCTCAATAAGTATAGACAAGCACAGATAAACGATGTGAGCGTATTTGAGTCTGGTGTGTGTGCATGTACACGCGTAGGTTCGATTGTGTTGGTATACTTTATCATGAGGGAGATGATTTAAGTCCTGATTTCTTTAATTCAGTATTATCAAATTTCCTTCCAAAGTATGCACCAGATTGCATTATTTCAAGTGAAAATTTGCAAAAGCTCCCTACCGTGGGAGGGGGGACACCCCCCACCCACACCCTCCCCTCCTCGGGCGCTACGCGCCCTCTGGCTTGGTCGCTCCGCTCCCTCGCAGTTGTGCCCCCCCCCCCCCCCAATCCGTTGACCCTCGCTACGCCACTGACTTAGAGTTAGGGTCAACAACAAGACGACTCTCATTTAGCTAGTCTTTCCTGGCTTTGGAACGTATCTGTCCCTTTTCCTTTTCAAAATACTCTTTTGTACATACATTTCAAACTAATTTGAGCCATACACTGAGCGTTTTGCTCTTCCAGCTAGTATATCATCGGACGATGCGCTCAAAAATAAGCACACTGTGAACATATTCAATATCTAAGTGATCCACAAACTTCATAAGGGTTTTCCGAAAGTTTTATTTAAGATTGTTTTTCATAAAACCAATATCATTGCAATAATCATCTGAATTATGAATGATAGTTTCATAGAAAGGGAACACTGTTAAGTGTTTGCCTAGTGAAAAGGTAAATATTTATGTCATAATGTATCATATACTGACCATCGATTTAGAGTACAATTGAAAATCGTTTAATTACCGGGTCATACTCAGGGGGCTTCGTGCAAGTTCTCCCAAATTCGAAGTCCCTTCCAGGTGACCAAAATGTCGATAATATTAATTTAACTTTGGCCTTTGACAGAAATCCATTTCCCCGACAACTATTATGTACCAATTGTTTCTAGAAGAATAACTCAGGAAATTATTACCCTTTGTGGCTTTTGACCTTCGACTTGATCCACTCTTTTCTGGTTGGTAACTTGGGCCCTCTTCTGACTTGATGAACTGAGACTTGATCCGCTTTTCTGGTTGGTAACTTGGGCCCTCTTCTGACTTGATGAACTGAGGATTGATCTTTTCTGATAGGTAACTTGTGCCCTCTTCTGACTTGATGAACTGAGGCTTGATCCTCTTTTCTGGTTGGTAACTTGGGCCCTCTTCTGACTTGATGAACTGAGGATTGATCTTTTCTGATAGGTAACTTGTGCCCTCTTCTGACTTGATGAACTGAGGATTGATCTTTTCTGATAGGTAACTTGTGCCCTCTTCTGACTTGATGACCCAAGGCTTGATCCCTTTTACTTCTTTTTCGTCCCTATGGAGAGCGTAGTTGTCAGACCTAGATGATGACACTTTGCGCTCTCTTTCACCCATCGGTGTGAAACTCTGCTGGCTGCGGTCAAATGGTCCAGCCTTGTCCCATGAAATACCTATTGAATTGTTAAAAAGATGGTCATTGTGATTGGAATTAAAAAAGGAGGTTTCAATTTAAGATGTATTCAATACTTAACTAAACACATACAATGACAATTTTAAAGTTATAATTATAACGAAAGTGTCTGGAATCAAAAGAAAGACAAAGCCTCATGAAAGCAATTCCAATGTATAAAAATACATGTGAGAACCATAGTTTAAACCATGGTCTACATCTATGGAGTGCCATTTGTAAACTGATGTAGAAAGAATGTACACTTCTTACTTGTTAACAATGTTGATACTACACATTTGCTAAAGGCACCAACTGAATGTACGTCTCCTCAGATGGTGGACTTTGCTGGTAAGCACGCACGAACGGTCATATTATTAGAAATGAGAAATGTTTACTTGTCTATACATCATTGATGTAGACCATGGTTTATGTAAACATCCTTTGTGAATTCCAGTATATGACTCCAGTACGAGGTGTACATAGAACAATATCATGTATATAAAGGATACACAGTTCTTAAATTCATTATGCGCTATACAAGCATATATTATTATTATCATCAATCTTTTAAGGGGGGGGGGGGGGGGGGCTAAAGGCAAGGTCTTCTAACAATAAAGTGCCTGCCAGGTGCCCGAAAATGTCAGTATTTCACTTTGCTGCCTTCAGCAGCCTACTACTACTTCCGCTAATTTGCCCTTCTTACCCCTTCCCCAAACCATAACAAAACATGTTAACATTTTGTTACCACAAGCCTACAACAAAGTAAAAGAGGAGGATGGGATCTCCAAATGATTATGATATAATATCACAATGTAAGTGGATCACTTTAACCACAAAGTCACCATTTGAAATTGTTTGCATGTCTTAACAGATTTAACAAATTAAACAAAAGTGAATACATTTTTAGATGACACTATGCACAATTATTAAAACTAAGTGAATATATAGTGACTTTCTCTAAACAAAATACATCTGAAATAATAATTACATGAATATGCAGTTTGTACATGGAACTCCTCATCCAATTTGACAGCCTGTTGCAGGCAAAGGTTAAGTGTCATGTTTTCTCCTCGTTCCTCCAAGTTCAGTACGACTTGGAAAGACGATTTGAACTGGTGCATGATGGTCTCCTTTTCATACGTTTTCTATAATGGAACGATTAAGATAGAGAACAAAACATGCCACATAATTAAAGTAGAATATATGTTTCCAAATGTTTGTATAAAATTCATCACATTCCAACGATGCTATTTGCAGCGATGCATAAACATATTCTTCATTGCGAGTACAATAGGTGTATATTAAATGTCTTACGTCTATTCGAAGGATAACATATTTTATTTGCGGTTGAATGAAAGATGCTTAATATTCGGCAACGTACCCCAAACATTATTATGATTATTCGTAAAACACAAATGTTATTATATGTTTTTTTGATATTATTACAATTGATATAAATCATGTTGAGTATTATCAACGTTATTAATACTATAAATATCATTATTAGTAGTAGTATCATTACCAATTGTACCTTTTTTAGTGGTGTGCCTCTGATGTAATCCAAACACTTAATCATTAAGCTCCCACCATCTGTATCTGTCTGAAAGCGGAATTCCTGCTCCGGCATTGCAAGTTTGTAGCCTGCTTCCTTCTCTTCCTTCTGTAATTTAATTTTTAATTTGTTTTTGTATTGAATTGTAAATTATGCAACATGTGTAAAGCGCGTAGAGAATATATATATATTATTACGCGCTATAGAAGCAATGTCTTATTATTATTATTAATTTATATTAAATGTCAGCATTATTTTGAGGGAACATATAACACTTGTAGATACACAGAGCACCACTGTGAAGTATGATCGATATGCATAGGCCTATATATATTTGTATATACACACACACTTCAACATATAGTATACATTCAATGGTAAGAAAAATGTATATTCAATCAACATGCAGTCTCCCATTTAAAGGGATCTAGTAACTTTATTGACATGTGCAAAAAGTGATGAATGGTTGATTCAATGTATATTGTTGTTATCTCATATGTCCACAGGGTACTGTGTGAACATTTCAAGTCAAATGGACATTGCATGGCCAAGTAATGAGCGAAAAAGCAAAGTGATAGTCACTGCACTCACTTTGTACACGGTAAGAAAAACTCCGGGGGAGTTTTACTTATCTGAATACTTCGATCGTACATATCTTTGTGACGAAAGGGAAATTTGAAAAACCGAAACCTGTCCGATGATTTTATTGGTAATACGAATACAACAAGGTATGAGGGAACCGCTAGAATTAAAATTTTATTTTGAGGATTTGGACAATGTTACGAAGTCCCTTTAAATGATGCAATTATCTAGTAATCTAATGGCATTAGGTATTTAACACTGCTTGCACAAGGATGGCATATACGCGTATGGCAAGCCGTTTTAACATTTATTCCTATTTCTTGATATCAAGAAATCAATTCTTGAATATCAAGAATTCGATTTTTTGATATCAAGAAATCAATTCTTGATATCAAGAATTCATGTGGATATCGAGCTCAAAAGTAGTGCATACATTCAGAGTTGAATTCGAACGCAAGAGTAGTGCAGGTATTCATTCTGATTTCGAACGCAAGATTTGAGCAGGATTACACTCTGATTTCGAACGCAAGATTTGAGCAGGATTACATTCTGATTTCGAACGCAAGATTTGAGCAGGATTATATTCTGATTTCGAACGCAAGATTTGAGCAGGATTACATTCTGATTTCGAACGCAAAAGTATCGCACGAATTCCTGAGCGGTGCGGTGTCTAGTCCAGATTCAGGACGTGCTTTGTGAACACACACCATAGAGCTGTATATAGGAAAGAGCTCTATATGACACACACATGTACACAACCGCCCTATACGACTCGCGCTAGAGGCCTAAGTAAACATAACTGCTGCAGTCTGAGCCCTAGCCTATCAGGTAGGCATCGTGCTGTCTGGCAGGTTCTACCGGCAGTGAACTAACCGCGATATGCCTAGTTTGAGCGTGCAGCGCGAAGCCTATCATCAGTCATGAACGTGAAAAGTTTTTATTTTCTTTATTTGCGTTGATTTACATTGAATCTTCGTAGCATTTCTACGAACCCCCTGCAAAGCTATTTCATGAATATTTATGTGACATGGACCAAAATAGGCCAATGAGCGATGAGGCTGTAACATCATATGAACTCTGTAGTGCATGCAGTGCATGAAATGCAGCGGGCAGTCACACACAGTCACACACAATCTCACACAGCACAGTGCGCCATGCGCTAAATGCGACGTCTCTCTCTCTCTCTCTCTCACACAATTTATCTCTGACTACGGGAACTGGTTGGTCTGAGTGCAAAGTTTATGGCGATTTCAGAATCATTAAGGGAGTGGGTTAAAGACCTCAGTTTAGGCCATAAATTGAGGTCGGTACAAGCGACTCTGTTACCTCATGGTAACGTCATACATACAATAAACATATATGAATAATGATGAGTAAATGACTGATGATAGGCGGATGCGCTCCGCGCATCGGGTTCGAGATCACCGGTTTTCCGTCTCCATGTAACGCAATTAGTACTTGCCAGAAAGCTCAGACGCCTATCGGATAGGGTATCTGAACCCATATATCGGCCACGTGCGTTTTTTTATCATTTCGTGATATGTTGCCAATAAACGTTGCGTAAACCTGTTGTAAAGATTGTCCCTTGTGCAATAAATATGTGTACGTGTTTTTCTGAATGATCAATTGTAAAATATACTTGTATTTTAATTGAAATAGTAACGTCAGATGTGATATTTTTAAAGCAAAATAACTTCTAAAAAAACTTACAAAATACGCATTGTAAATGCACAATTTGGCAACATATCACAAATTCATTAGTTCCGCATGAATTCTTGATATGTTGCCAATTTATCATTTTTACATTGCGTGTTTTGTAAGTCAATTTAGATGTCTTTTTGCTGAAAATGAACAGATCGGACAGTATTATTATAACTGACGTGATCAAAAATATTTTGAAATAAATTGCGCAGTAAAAACATGAATATATTATTACACACGGGGTAATCTTTGCTACAGGTTTGCGCATTGTCTATTGGCAACATATCACGAAATGATTTCTTGATATGTTGCCGTTTTATGTTTTTGAAAGACGCGTGTTTTATAACAAGTAATTAAACTGGAAAATCACATCCAACATTTTCAATGTAACATTAATCAATGGTCTAAAAAACATATGTTTAAACAGTATAAAATGAAAAATTTCTACAAGGAATATCACAGAGACAGTAAATGCACTGCAAACTGGCAACATGAATTCTTGCATTAGTTGAATTCTCGCGATACATTGACTTTCGACACCGCAAGGGATTAATTCGTGCACAACTTTTGCGTTCGAAATCGAATCACAATGAATTTAGCACAACTTTTGAGCACGACATCAGAATGAATTTCTGCATTACTTTTGCGTTTGAAATCAACTGGAAATTTTTGCATTACTTTTGCGCTCGATATCCAAATAATTCTTGCAATAGTCCTGCGCTCATAATACAAAGATATCATGAATTGAATTCTTGATATCAATAATTCTGTTTTTTGATATCAAGAATTGAATTCTTGATATCAAGAACTGAATTCTTGATATCAAAAACTGAATTCTTGATATCAAAAATTGAATTCTTGATATCAAGAAATGATTTCCTGTTGTTAACCAATGGCAATTCTTGATATCAAGAATTGAATTCTTGATATAAAAAAATAGAATTCTTGATATCAAGAAACAGGAAAAAATGTTAAAACGGCTTGCCATATGAGTGTGCGATAGCAAAACATAACACAGGCCTACCTTTATTTCATCCATGTATGACTTTTCATATTTGTTGTAGACGTAGGCGCGCAGGATAGGCATTTTAGATGAAAGGATGTTTTCAGGGAGGAAGGCAGAGATGCCCATTAGCTTTGTGTGTGCTCCCTCCACGTTGACGAATAAGTCACATTCCTGGCATGATGATCCTTTGCGCTTTCTTTCACCCATCGGTGTAAAACTCTGCTGGCTTCGGTCAAATGGTCCAGCCTTGTCCCGTGAAATACCTATTGAGATTGTTTAAACGATGGTCATTGTGGTTGGAATTCAAAAAGGAGGTTTCAATTTAAAATGTATTCAACACTTAACTAAACACATACAATGACAATTTTAAAGTCATAATTATAACGAAAGTGTCTGGAATCAAAAGAATGACAAAGCCTCATAAAAGCGATTCCAATGTATAAGATACATTTGTAAACTGAAGTAGAAAGAATGTACACTTCTTACGTGTTAACTATGTTGATGCTACACATTTGCTAAAAGCACCAACTGAATGTGCGTCTCCTCAGATGGTGGACTTTGCTGGTAAGCACGCACGAACGGTCATATGATTAGAAATGAGAAATGTTTACTTGTCTATACGTCATTGATGTAGACCATGGTTTATGTAAACATCCTTTGTGAATTCCAGTATATGACTCCAGTATGAGGTCAAATAAAGGATACACTGTTCTTGAGTTCATTATGCGCTATAAGCATATATCATTATTATTAATTATTTATTAAGTGGGGGGGGGGGGGAGGGGGGGGGGGGGGGGTGCTGCAGGCAAGGTCTTCTAAAATTAAAGTGCCCTCCAGGTGCCCGGAAATGTTGGTAATGTTAATTTCAAAACAACCCCTGTTTCTGTACAGTTGACACAAAGTATACACGCAGATGAATGTATGATAATGAAACAAAAATGTATTAGTTAGGATTTCAGCCTATTTTGTGTTTACCATATCCATGGAGATCCAAGCACTTGCATGTGATACTTATGAATTGTTATGTTTCATTACACTGCACAAACACAAGATAGATATAACTCTGCAGATATCAGACTGGCAACTCAGTATACATGATAATTATAGGATTTCTCAGTCAATTTCGTAAGTAAGCCGAACGAATTCATTTTATTTCACCGCAGCTGTGATTTATCGTTCAAATTAGTTTTTTAGCATTTGAATTCATAAAACGGTCATTCAAAAACATTTTGTTTTCATTCGAATTAAAACGTGTTTCTTTTCCGTAAAATTTTCATTCAATTTAAAGCGAGACGATTCGCTATTACGTAATAACGACTTCTGTGAATTCAAATTCGTTTCTTTGCATACAATTTCACAAGTTTTGCAGACAAAATAAACACGTTAATCATGTTAATCTCACCCAGTATAATCATATAGCCCCGCTAGCTTAGTTCCATGCTAAATCCATTATAAATTATATGGTTTAGTAAGCAACAAACATTTTACTTGTCCTCACTAAATCAACACTATTTAGCAACTGAACGATCATGTGTTACGTATATACACCTAGCCACATCATCGATATAGAATTAGCATGGAACTAAGCTAGTGTCTTTTTTTAATAAATATACCCTGGTATAAGTGCATGTAATGCAAAGTGTTTGTTCATAGTTGTATTTTATGGAGTGGCGTACCATCCTGGAACATCACGGGGGGGGGGGGGGGGGGAGGTCAATACTCATGAGTGTTGTTTTTTATATAATTTATTCGGTGGTCATGATCTCTTTAAGGCCATTTATATTTGTGTAAATTATATGTAGTTTTTTATTTAACATGTAAATAACAAACTATGAGTATAAAGCTATAAGCTCAATCACAATCACAATCACAATCTTATTCACAATCACAATCTGAATCGCAATCATAATCACGATCACAATTACGATCATGATCACAGTCACAATTACCATCTCAGTCACAATCTCAATCACCATCCCAATCACAATCACAATCACGATCACAATCACGATCACAATCACAATCACCATTTTTACCTGGTAACTAGTAGATTCCATTGTCTTAATGACCTGACGCGACCTCGCTATCAAATCGACATTACTGATGGATGCAAAGACGACGTTTTTTCAACGCGGCGGGAATTAGTGACTATTTAGTTCATTTCAGTTCATTTTTTTTTTTATTAATTTCAATCTTAAAAACATTAAAGGGTTCTAGTAGTTTTGTTGACAAGTGCAACAATTTATGCGCGGTTGATAAAATGTGTATTGGTGTGATGTTACTTGGCCGAGAAATGAGCGAAAATGCAAAATGATATTCCCTTACTCCTTGCACTTACTTGTACACGGCTAAAAAAACGGCTAGCCCGTAGATAATTTCATATTCGAACACTTCAATCGTAAATATCTTTTGAACAAAATGGTTGTTTGAAAAACCGAAACTTGTCACATGCTTTTATTGTTCATACGAATAAAACAAGTTATGAAGAAACCTCTAGAATTCCAATTGGATTTTGAGGATTTGGACAATATTACAATGTTATTACAATGTGATTTGAGGTCTTTCTATGGCCAGAGGGGGGGGGGGGGGGGCATTATGGCCCCCTTAAGATCTTGGCTGCGAAGCGGCCGATCGCTGTGGAAATTTACACGCATGTTAAGTGAAGTGTATACAATATTTTGATAATTTTAATTTTTTGAAAAATGAATCAATTTTTATATTTATGGTAATTTATGCAAATAAGGTCATAACATTCATATTTTGACCCATATTTGAATATTAATCATATTTAAACATTGTTTTTTACTACATATATTCTTTAGACCATTTGGAATAATAATTCAACCCAAAAAATAGCTAGGTTCTTTATTATCTTTTCAATTGTTTTTATAATTTTGTATGTATTTTTTTGTGTTAAACTTATGTATTTGATTGTTTTTGTTGTTTATTTTGTTTGTAACTATAATTCAACTATTTTGACCCCCAAAACAAACACCTACATGCAAACAAGACCAAATAAACAATGATTCATCTCTTTTTCCATATGTTTTGTACACAAATCACAAAATTGAGCGATTTTCGGGCTGTCATGCATAGACAAAAGGTCACGTAACTTTGTAACGGTAGCCGACCTCACAAAAAAAAATGATGCTTCCCTTTGAACCTCCAAATTATACGCGCCTAAATTCTTAAAAATTAAGAACCAGTAACATTCAACACAAATTACTCGGAGCTTTCATGTATCTCATGTTCCTTGTTGTTTGGCTTCTGGCAACGGAAGAATTAAATGGATTTTGATTTGTCATATGTCTAAATATGGAGCTATTCCTGACCGAATCGAAAAGCGTTAAGGAACGCTATTTTGAAGTCTATGAGACTACCATACATCACTCAGAAGAATCTTGTAATGATATTGGTATATAATTGAAGTTTCAAATGGTACTTTTGGAGCACCATTGATCCATTTTATATTCATACCCAAGGTTAATACGTAAAAGGAGTACAATCAAATTTAGTTTGGCCAGATTAAAGTGGTCCATTTATTAAACCAGGAATAAAAATCAATGAAAGCAATGGAGATATAGATTGAATTTGAAAGCGTCTATGGACGCTTTCGACCTTACAAAGCCGTAAGTAAAAGTATCCGAATTTGGATACTCAGGCGTACATAGTATTCGAATTTGGATACTCAATTGGCCATAGTATTCGAATTCGGATACTTTACGCGAACGATCGGGATAAAATCAGATATTGATTTATTCTGTTTTCACTTAGTAAACATTATTCCTTTTCTATGAAAACCTCACATATCATTTCTCATGAATCTTACAATGAAATTGGTATATATATGATTGAAGTTTCAAATATTACCTTCGGGAAAACATATAAAGTTAATGGATCATGTCAATAGAATCACTTCTTACCAAACTGTTTTCCCTCTAAACGCAGATCTATGAAATGCGTGCCACCACAACGGAGTCTATCTTGTTTGTTGCACAGATCAGGTGAGAACTTCTCTCCACAGCCTTTCTGAGGACACTCTGCAATTAACCTTAACTGGGTGGCAGCTGCTGCTCCCACCCATTCATGCAACATTTTTTCAAACAATTCATGAATCTCCACCATGACCTGTTTTATCCCATGAAAAAAACAGGACAAGTTGTTAAAGAAAAAAAAACAGCATTAAATGTGGTATCATAAATTTCAATCCGCCTAATTTCAAGTTGAAAATAATATATTTAAAAAAAGTATTTGTTGTAGTCATAATGGATATTTCCTTTGCTGTATACACTGTTCAAACCGATATTGTTGCATCATTGCTGCTTTATACAACAGAACCAAATATACATTAAATAAGATTATCGATTTTGAAACACAATTGTCACCATTTGTTTCGAGAGACGTATTACATCTACATGCCTTACATTGTTCACTGTGATAGGATTGGGTTTGCGCAGTTTCCTCGACTCGGTACCAGCCTTCTTAAGCCTGTACACTCGAACCTGCAGGGATTGTGAACAAAATAATACAGTTATCATGTTCACAAATGCTGAAAGTGTGTGTTTGGGGGGGGGGGGGGGGGAGGGGAGGAAAGGGGGGGGGGAGGAAAGAGGGAGGGGCTGTATTAAACAGGAAATGCCCCTGACAGATGATTAATTTTAAATGAACAATTCTTTGCAATAGAAATTGAGAAGACAATTATATGATCATTCTCATCACTGTTATCCTTAGTAATACAATTTATAAATATCAATATAATACCAACAATTTATATTTATTCAATCCACTTAAAAAAGGGCAAACAAATCTCAACTCGTTGTCTCTTGAAAATAGTTTCTGATACTAATCTAAATTTACAAAGCAGAATCTATGATAGCTCCTACTGGATTTGTGTATATCGCGATTGATAAGGTTTGTAAATTGGAGTTCGCACAATATGTATCACAGTCCAATCTTGAAGACTTACTCTCATGAGGAATTCTGGTAGTATTTTCAGGAGAGCGCTGTGCTCGTCGTCCAAAGGCAGGTCTACTTGGTCATGACCCTTGGCTGCACATATGCGACTCATTAGCCTGTGGAACAAGTTGACTAGGAAACAAAGTTAACAGTAATTCGGCCAAAACGTTTCATGATTTCTTTGGTGCAATGCGCAGTACTTGTAGTATCTGGAGCGTTTCATTTCCCTACTCAGTCGAACGAATGTCTCAGAGCTAACGAGTATCAGAGTTATAATGCAGTAGGCATGGTAGGTATAACGATTTTTGTTTATTTTTATTGATACAAGTTGAAGATTTCGTCACAATACAGTAACAATTAACCATTTAACGTTCGATTGTACTGATTGAAACAGATTCAACATAAACCTCCCTGGTGCCCGAAAATGTTGGTAATGTTAATTTCACTATGCTGCCTTCAGCTGCTACCACTACCGCAAATTTGTCATTCGTACCCCTCCCCCAAAACGACCCCCGTTTCTGTACAGTTGACACAAAGTATACACGCAGCTGAATGGATAATGAAAAAAATATGTATTAGTTAGGATTTCAGCCTATTTTGTGTTTACCATATCCATGGCGATCCAAGCACTTGCATGTGATACTTATGAATGGTTATGTTTCATTACACTGCACAAAACAAGAATATACAAATAACTCTGTAGATATCAGACTGGCAACTCAGTATACATGATAATTATTATCAGCATTTTACCTGGTAGCTAGTAGTAGCTTACATTGTCTTAATGACCTGACGCAACCTCGCTACTCGCTACATTACTAATGGATGCAAAGACGACATTTTTCGACGCGTCGGGAATTAATGACTATTTATGTTTCATTTTATTAATTTCAATCTTAAAGGGGTAGTTTAGTTTTGGTAAGGCTTTACTTTAGTAACCAAACCTGGACAGTAACATTATAAACTCATAGTTATAACTCAACCATGCTCGAAAGGTATACAAAATTACAAACGACTAAAGTAAAAAGCCCGTTATCATTCAAAGAGAGCCATTAAAACACAAGAGGGCGCTTTCTGAAAAGGCATCGGTTTCATCCATTTTTCATACAAAATTATGCATCTGATGTTTATTTGAAATAATGATTAAATAGAGAGATCATCAACAACTATTAAAAAAACGCTTTTGAAAATTTTTGAAAGAGTGCAAGCATTTTTTGAATTTTTTTTAAAAATCAGATAATTATTTGGGCCCCAAATAATTATAAGGTCAGACATATTTATTGATATTTCAGCCGTTTCTGGGTCGATTTTGACCAAATAAAGTCTGTTCTGCCATTAAAATTGCATGTTCTCTCAAATTCGACACTCAGTTTTTCATTACCTCACAAAAAAATTGTGATGTGCAGCGCCCTCTCTACCAAAACTAAACTACCCCTTTAAACAAATTAAAGGGATCTAGTAATTTTGTTGACAAGTGCAACAATTCATGCGCGGTTTATAAAATGTGTATTGGTGTGATCTGATATGTCCAGAAAGTAATGTGTGAAAATTCCAAGTTAATTGGATGTTATTTGGCCGAGCAATGAGCGAAAATGCAAAGTGATATTCCCTTATTCCTTGCACTTACTTTTTACACGGCTGAAAAGATCCCGTAGATAATTTCATATCCGAACACTTCAATCGTAAATATCTTTTGAACAAAATGGAAATTTGAAAAACCGAAACCTGTCCCATGCTTTTATTGTTAATTCATTTAAAACAAGGTATGAAGGAACCGCTAGAATTCCAATTGGATTTTGAGGATTTGGACAATGTTACAAGTCTCTTTAAGTATATTATACATGTATCAATCATATATATAAAGCATTGTAATAACGAGACTATCGTAAAGTATGTGCCCCCTATATTATTTTATTAAAGGATTTCCCTTTTGTTTTTTTTGTATTGTTTTGCCAAATTATTGTTATTGATGACGGGGGTCACGTGCCCCCACCCCCGTAGCTACGCCACAATCTGGTTGTTTATTTCACAATCTTACTTGAATGCTTCGTTTTCTTTCCTTTAGCTGACGAACCTGTAGTTGGTTGCTCAGTCCCATCTGCATTGGAAAATAAATAAAGTAAACATAATTTAAGGAGTCTTTGTTGGATTTAACGCTTGACTGCAAAATGTGGAATTATGTATTAATGCCTAAAGAGATACACACTCGTAAGTAATTGTTTGACATACATGTACATGTACGGTGGCAGTATACTTTACTTTTAGCACATTGCATTTGAATTCGAATGATACATTAATATATACATTATTTCAATACGATTTCCTTTAATTTGAGGAATGAATTTCGAAAATTAATATTTTCATGTATCAGTTGAATATTTCAATTAAGTTATCGTACACTTCAGGAGATAAACAGCTTAGTCAATCATCAATGCATGGCTTATTATCGAATGAAACTTGAAATGAGATCAGACGGTTGGGATAGAATTGATATAATTTACTGAACGCTGGAAAATAGAAAGGGTATAATGGGGAAGGGTATCAGAGAAAGTATAATAGACATGATGAGAAACCTGAAGAAAAGGACTCGTTCTCCTCTCCTTGGCTGGAAGTAGCTTCATCTGATTCAATGACTTGGCGCAAACGTGCTTCCAAATTGGGATCGTCGATTTGGGCAGTTACGAAGCTCTTCAACGCGACAGGAACTTGTGACCGTCTACAACAGACGATGCTGATCATTTTATTTTTCTTCTGAAGAGCCATCTCATGAGTCAACTTTTCGATAGCGTCTTTTTTAAGTTCCTTGATGTAGTCTCCAGTCAGAACCATGACAACATGACGACACTTCTTAATTGCGTCTTCCCTGGCTTGGGATTGCAGCTGTCCAAGCTCTCCGTCCCGTGGTGTCATCATTGACCACTTGTTTCGCTTGATGATCTGCTTGACCTTTCTTACTTCTTCTCCATCTTTACCATGGAGAAGGTAGATGTCCTTTTCAAAAGATGACATTTTGCGCTTTATTCCACCCATTGATGGTAAACTCTGCTGGCTTTTGTCACTTATTCTAGCCGTGTCCTGTGAAATACCTATTGAGATGAACAATGGTAACCTATGTTTAAATATTCAGAACAATTTTCAATAGAGGAGATAATTACATGCATTATTCTTGAAATCACTGAATCTCTACGGTATAATACAGGAACGTGGTTATAAGGATGGGGAGCGGTGCTTCAGCACCGACCTCATTGCCAAATATGATGCGTCCCTTTGCACCTCCGAATGGAACAAACCCCGTGTCACACTGGAACAAAAATCACACGCAGCTAAACTCTTAAAAATTAGGAACCAGTTATAAATCCATTTACTTTATAAAAATGCCAATGGCAACGGAAGAATTAAATGGATTTTGATTTGCGATATATCTAACTATGGAGATATTCCTGATCGAATCGAAAAGCGGTAAGGAACGCTATTTGGAACTCTATGAGGCTACTATACATCACTCAGAATCTTACAATGATATTGGTATATAATTAAAGTCTCAAATGTTACTTTTGGAGCAAGGTTATTCCAAGGTTATTACGTAATAGAAGTAAAATCAAATTTAGTTTGGCTAGGTTATAGTGTTATAATTAAACCAGGAATGCAAAACAGTCCGAGCTTTCACACTTCTTGCTTGGCTTATGGTAATAGAATAATGAAATGGGTTTGAATTTGTCAAATGTCTCCGTAACAATGGAGATATTAAAGATTAAAGGCGTAAGTAAGAGTATCCGAATTTGGATACTCAGGCGTACATAGTATTAGAATTTGGATACTCAATTGGCCATAGTATTCGAATTCGGATACTTTACGCGAACGATCGGGATAAAATCAGATATTGATTTATTCTGTTTTCACTTAGTAAACATTATTCCTTTTCTATGAAAACCTCACATATCATTTCTCATGAATCTTACAATGAAATTGGTATATATATGATTAAAGTCTGAAATATTACCTTCGGGAAAACATATAAAGTTAATGGATCATGTCAATAGAATCACTTCTTACCAAACTGTTTTCCCTCTAAACGCAGATCTATGAAATGCGTGCCACCACAACGGAGTCTATCTTGTTTGTTGCACAGATCAAGTGAGAACTTCTCTCCACAGCCTTTCTGAGGACACTCTGCAATTAACCTTAACTGGGTGGCAGCTGCTGCTCCCACCCATTCATGCAATATTTTTTCAAACAATTCATGAATCTCCACCATGACCTGTTTTATCCCATGAAAAAAACAGGACAAGTTGTTAAAGAAAAAAAAACAGCATTAAATGTGGTATCATAAATTTCAATCCGCCTAATTTCAAGTTGAAAATAATATATTTAAAAAAAGTATTTGTTGTAGTCATAATGGATATTTCCTTTGCTGTATACACTGTTCAAACCGATATTGGTGCATCATTGCTGCTTTATACAACAGAACCAAATATACATTAAATAAGATTATCGATTTTGAAACACAATTGTCACCATTTGTTTCGAGAGACGTATTACATCTACATGCCTTACATTGTTCACTGTGATAGGATTGGGTTTGCGCAGTTTCCTCGACTCGGTACCAGCCTTCTTAAGCCTGTACACTCGAACCTGCAGGGATTGTGAACAAAATAATACAGTTATCATGTTCACAAATGCTGAAAGTGTGTGTTTGGGGGGGGGGGGGGGGGGAGGAGGAGGGGAGGAAGGGGGGGGGGAGGAAAGGGGGAGGGGCTGTATTAAACAGGAAATGCCCCTGACAGATGATTTATTTTAAATGAACAATTCTTTGCAATAGAAATTGAGAAGACAATTATATGATCATTCTTATCACTGTTATCGTTAGTAATACAATTTATAAATATCAATATAATACCAACAATTTATATTTATTCAATCCACTTAAAAAAGGGCAAACAAATCTCAACTCGTTGTCTCTTGAAAATAGTTTCTGATACTAATCTAAATTTACAAAGCAGAATCTATGATAGCTCCTACTGGATTTGTGTATATCGCGATTGATAAGGTTTGTAAATTGGAGTTCGCACAATATGTATCACAGTCCAATCTTGAAGACTTACTCTCATGAGGAATTCTGGTGGAGGTAGTATTTCCAGGAGAGCGCTGTGCTCGTCGTCCAAAGGCAGGAAAATTTGCCGGTAGTACAGCTCTACTTGGTCATGATCCTTGGCTGCACACATGCGACTCATCAGTCGGTGGAACAAGTTGACTAGGAAACAAAGTTAACAGTAATTCGGCCAACACGTTTCATGATTTCTTTGGTGCAATGCGCAGTACTTGTAGTAGCTGGAGCGTTTCATGTCCCTACTCAGTCGAACGAATGTCTCAGAGCTAACGAGTATCAGAGTTATAATGCAGTAGGCATGGTAGGTATAACGATTTTTGTTTACTTTTATTGATACAAGTTGACGATTTCGTCACAATACAGTAACAATAAACCATTTAACGTTCGATTGTACTGATTGAAACAGATTCAACATAAACCTCCCTGGTGAATTAAATAAGCACTATGAGTACAATAGATTAGGTCGCACCCAAATAAAATAATATTAATTTCGAGACTTTATTCTTACCAGTGAATATGCAACCAACGTCAACAAAGAATTCAACGGGTTGCAAGGAGTCAAGATGATTCTCCTTCTCTGCTGTGCACCGTGGAGATAGCATGGACGGTATACACAATCTCGGTGGGCTTGATGCGCTTGGTTGGTTTCCGAGGTTACCAGGAACATCACAGATCAGATCAAACTTCTTCATGAGGTCGATGAGTTTGAGCTTCGTGGAATCATCGAACTGTTTCCACTGATGATTCAGAAGCTGCACTGAAGATAAATTAAAGGTCAGCCAAACTATAGCATGTTTATTCACTGTTTCTTACTTACTTTACGGTAGTTTTGCAGTGTATCCCAGACAGCACAGCGTCTTATAATATTACCTCGTTCACATCGTTCATCCACTACACAACCGCAACCAATCTAACACTCAACGTGCCCTCTCTCCGCTCACTCTGGATCATTCTTACAAGTGCAGCTTTTCATTTAGAAGTGCACATATATACAAATAAGACGGCCCTCAATTCTTATCAATTAACCATACTTAAACCCCGGTGGAGAGCAGCAATGTCGATTAAGTGCCTTGCTGAAGAGAACAACACCGAGAACCAATGTGCATTGCAAACAAATAAATCTCACCAATTCCTCTGGTTTCATGATGGTGATAATCTTCTTGAATACACCTATCAACCACACTGGGTCTAAAATGACGAGGTCGTTGAGTTTGTTGTTGACGTCATCTAGTTTGCCAAAGTAAACAATCTTGCCCAAATCATGGTAGAATGTTAGCATCGTTTGTAAGCTCTCCTGGTCCGTTCCAATGTTCAGCTTGTCTAACAGCTCGTTGGTCTAATGCAGAATAAAACACAAAGAAATGAAAAAACATCGGACAAAACGCTAATGTACATTAATTCCTCTCTATTAGATATCAGACGTACACACGCACACGCACACAAATGCACACACACACACACACACACACACACACACACACACACACACACACACACACACACACACACACACACACATACATACAAAACACACACACACACAAAACGCACATACATATAAAGGCAACTATTTTCACCTTTTCACTCTAGGTAATCATTGTTTAGTTTCCTATAAAAAATAATTAACAATACCGGTAATTAAATTCAGAATAATTTTACCACAATATTGGTATATTGATTAAAGTCTCACATATTACTTTGGAAGTTATTATGACGTAATGAATCCCTTTGAAAATGTTTACAGTATATGTTAATGTTTAAATAGGCAATGCAAATCATACCTGGTCCATGTTCTTCATAGGGTCATCCTTGTGACCTTTGATCTCTTGTTCAAACTGAAGCCATTGCAGTGGTATCTCTTCTCCCATGTACGACTCTTCGGATGCAATGCTAATAATTTGTCTATTCAGAGCCTTCAACTGAAAAAAAGCACGGTGTACACATATAAACATCATAGATAATAACACCAACATAAAGATAATTAGGTGTAGGATATTTTTGAATAATATTTGCTTTCGAGTTTGACAAAGCCTTACAGGTTATTACCATCAAATGTTCGTTTAACCGGCTTTTTTTTGTCAGTGTACTTTGTAAATAGTGAGTAAAGCAAAGTTAATACAAATTACTAAAATAGGTATCTAATGTTTAGTTATCTCTGCGATTTCTTAAATATGATTTATGATAACTACTAATTGAAATGTTCATAAAAGCATACTGGGAACACTTCAAATTAGCTTTAAACAAGGAATAATAAATTATATTTGAATATGTTACCGTATTATCATCGCCTCCATGTTGGTTTTCGATTGCGTAGTATTCTGACTCCACGTGGTTTTCATACGGCTTTCCCTGCAAACTGTCTCGGATCCTTTTAAACTGTTGTTCGATCTGAAATACAGAATTCGATATCATTATGTTATATTAAAAAATTAAGTATTTCTTAAATATTAGGTAAACTCTATGTAAAATACAACGACCATGTTTTGCTGCGGTATACTCACACTGGACCTTCATGATCAAATACAAATTGGAAATGTGAAAACAAACCTGTAATAATTTTGAATTTAAGAAATATAATTTTCCTGATAAATATTGCGCAATCATTTATACGAGGTGCAGTCATATAATTATAAAAATTAGACAAAATCGTGATGTGAAGTTTCAACCGTGTATTCATAGTAGGCCTACACGTTTTCATATGATCACACCCCCTACCTAGCATTCAGTGTAACTTTACTTATACTTAAAGTGGTAGTGCAGTTTTGGTAAGGCTGAGCTTTTAGTAACCAAATCCTTCACAATAACATTACAACTAATACTTATAACTCCACCATGCTCGAAAGGTATACAAAGTTACAAACGACTAAGTAAAAACCCTGTTATCATTCAGAAGGAGCCATTAAAACACAAATGGGCGCTCTCTAAAAAGGCATTGGTTACAACCATTTTCCAAACAAAATTCATGTGATATTTTGTTGAAATAATGATTACATAGAGAGATCATCAACAACTATTTTAAAACCTCTTTTGAAATGTTTTGAAAAAGTGTAAGCATCGAATAAATATTGGGCCCAGATTTATTCCGATCGGATATATTTATTGATATTTCAGCCGTTTCTTGACCGATTTTGATCAAATAAAGTTTATTCTGCCATTAAAGTTGTATGCTCTCTCAAATTTTACACTCAGTTTTTTTTTTCAGAACCCTCACTTTGTTCATTGCATTTCATTGTTACCTTTTTTTTCTTGTCCCCCTTTATGCTATCTCGGTGGGTTCCCACAATGAAGATAGGTGGAGAAGTGTCACTAACACTGCCATCGGGACGAGTGGAATGTGCGACTATCGACGCGAGCCAAAAGTTGATAAATTGAAGGCGAGTGAGATCACCTTTAGCTCCCCCTGTCACCTTCTGTGAAACAATAAATTTAAAGTGGCGGATTATATTCGTACCCTAAATGACACGCATTTGAGAGTTGCTTATATCCGAACGTTTTTAATTTGCGATATATGCAATGTTTGTTTTCCTTAGTGGGAAAAATGCGGGAAAATGATTACATGCACATAACATTAATTATTATACAACCATAATAATGAAATGATAATTAAGATAAGAATCATACTAATGATACTTCTACCATGACTACTACTACATGTACTACTACTACTACTACTACTACTACTACTACTACTACTACTACTACTACTACTACTACTACTACTACTACTGCTATACTACTACTACTACTACTACTACTACTACTACTACTACTACTACTACTACTACTACTACTACTACCACCACTACCACTACCACTACCGTAATATCCGGACTACTACCCCCTGCACAATCGCCCCCGACGACTACCCCCAGGACTATTACCCCCAAGACAATTACCCCCAAGACAATTACCCCCAAGACAAGTACCCCCCAAGACAATTACCCCCAAGACAATTACCACCCAGGACAATAACCCCCAAGACAATTACCCCCTAAGACGATTACCCCCAAGACAACTACCCCCGGACAATTACCCCCCAAGACAACTACCCCGTGGACAATTACCCCCCAAGACAATTACCCCCAAGACAACTACCCCCGGACAACTACCCTCCAGACAATTACCCCCAATACAATTACCCCCAAGACAATTACCCCCCGGACAACTACCCCCCGGACAATTATCCCCCGGACAATTACCCCCGGACGATTACCCCCAGACAATAACTCCTACGAAAATTACTAGATAACCACCCCCTCCTCATGACGAGTACCCCGCAAATCAGCACTACCTAGCTCAGGGATATCCATCTGGATTATGTCTATACCACTACAAGTGGGAATAATAATGAATAATACAAGCAATGATAATAATAATTAGTAAAAATAATATTAATGATATTAATAACAGTTGTAATCATAATGATTATGGATAATAATTACAAACATGGTATGATATATGACATTCCTAAAACGCATTGATGTATCTTACGTATTTCTGTATAAGTAACAGAGTGTGAAGGTGAATTGTTGTATCAATATTTTAATCAAGTAGCTTATCTTGCAAAATAAGAGACTTTAGAATCCATTCGAAAATCAAACCACTAAAGACAAAAGTAAATAATGTTTATCATACAGGACGCTTACATCGAAATCGAGGTCTTCTGCTGTAACCTTCTCATCCAAATCCTTGCTCAGATCAAAAGTGAGAAGGTAAATGGCTCGCCAGGATAGGAACACCTTTAGCAAACAGAACATATTATGGAATTATTGCTTTTTATTGATATTTTAAATAATAAGTAATTTCTGATAAGTTTCTTTCGACATCTTTAAAATTCCAAATGAAAACATATGATAATCCTTACTATCAACACAACAGATATGTTTTTTGTTAGGACGTGAAATTGAGATTAAATCTCGTCATATTTAGAACATACTTACTTTACTTTAACAATGATTCGCTTTACTGATGGATGCATATTTATCAAATACAATTGTGTTTTGTATTGTGAAATAGAGGGGAACGGTTTATGAAACATCCAAACTTTTACAAAATGACAAAAATAATAGTTTTGGATATAGCGTAATGCCCCTTTGTTAAATGTCTTTATATTACTAATTACGCTTTACTCATCATCGAAAGAAACAATATTTATATCAGTCAGTTTTGTTTTCACATGAAGTAAGTATTTTCTCTGAATACTGTAAACAACTTAAAGGAAACTACCACCCGAAAGTAATTGTCTAATATATGAAAAAGAATAGCTCTAGCAGTCCGTTCCATAACAAAACCTAAAAATAGCTTTTGTGAAAAATGTTATAATAATTTGAAAACTCATCATCATACTAAATTCTTTTAACAGGTCTGCTTAAGAAGACTAGTGCTATTGTCTAGAAACTTAATGGGTATATAGGTTATTATAACATGATAACTGAACTCTTGATAGTTGTTGGTGGGACGGGTTATTAAAACGAATCATTCTTTTATTTAACACAAAATTAAATCAAATGACAATTTTGATAAATCAAAGTCACTGGTTACCTGGTGTGTTACGTAGTAAAGTTCGTGCCCAGCAAAGTCCCATATGTCGAAAGCGATTTGATCTTCTTTATCCTGCGAAGCTGATGATGATCTTGCTTTTTCTTTCACCAGTCTAGACACTTTTGAAAAGTGCATAGCTGCCATGTCTACATGATGCTGTGAGAAAGGCTCTGAACCTGATGATGATTGAGTATCTGTAACATTCGCATATAGGGAGCAAAATACTATTGAAAGAGATAATAGATAATTATTATTTGCACCTTTTTCAATAAGGGATATTTGTTTTTGTAAATTGTGGTGATATACTAGTAGTTGCCGTATTCCTTGCATTACATGTATACTACAGATCTGGTCAAACAGAATTTTAGTAACTAAAAGTAGTACTCATTAACAACTAATAGTGCGCCCTCTAGGCACCCGAAAGCTTTAACCATAAAAACTGTTCATGTGATGTTTTGTTACAATAGTTAAAATAGAGATATCATCAAAACATTATTACCAGTGAAATTTGATAAATGTTGCGATGCGGAAAATCAAGAAAATAACACGAAACATGATTAATTATAATGGACCTAAATAAAAGTCCATAACGAAAATGTAAAATCTTTACAATGCAAACTTAAACGTATCGCAAATCACAATATAAAATGAGTAAATGTATATTTTTTAAACAAACATGTTTCAATTCTGTTCTTAAAAACACAATAGAGTATCATAATGGGTCACAGTAAGCAACACGCTTCATGGCATGAAACCAACAAGAAAAAAGGGACATTATTTGATGACAAATTTTTTTTGTTTATATAACATTCAATCTCAGTAAACCCTATCTCATCAACCTAAAGATTATTGAATTTAGAAAACATAACTTTTCAATCATTCATATTTCAACTATCAGGAATACGGTGTTTCATTGACGTGTGAGCTTTTTCTATTTTAGGGTTATTTTTCGTGAATATTATAACATATAATTATGTCATGTGCATTCGTCTATTCATAACGAGTTTAATTACACAAAGGGGCCAAGTAGTATAGTTAAACATAGAGTGAACGAGTATATCTTAAAATGTTGTAATTAATCATGTGAATTGACTCATTTATATATATATAAAACAAGTAATCTAAAAATCATGTTTCTTCATTCAAATTGTCGCACTCATTAATCACTCATTACTTGTTGCACCTATCAACAAAGTTACTAGATCACTTTAAGCTTTTGGATAATAAACAATTACCTGATGATCCAGCAGTTGATGTTGAAGGACCATGTGTTTCCTCTTCCAGACTGTTTGCAGCCCCTTCGATATACAAAGATGAAATATCCAAGATAATAATATGTATCTATAAATAGCACATTGCAAAAGAACAATTGTAAGTGAATACATCAAGCAAAAGGAATATTCATGCATCACAGTGTAAACATTTATTTAAAAGTTAAAAGAAAGGAATCGATTTCAACCGACATTTTATATTAGATCTACGTTTTTAGAAGTACAAATGTTGAGGGTGGATTGTTTGATAGGAAAATAGCAGCGTAAGTGATGGATCTTTCTCAATATTATTTTGAGCTGAATCGGTGTGTAAATTCAAGGATAGACTGAGTGGATAATCGCAACATACCAGATATGATAAAATAACTATGAAAGGGTGAAACGAGAGTTGACGATATATAAATTATCTTTTAATGAGGAAATACTGATAGAAAGCAACTGGAATGTTTGTCATGTTCTCCAAATAACAAATCCTACCCTTATTCTAAAAGAAATGCATATACAGTTTCACCACCTCCTTCTAAACAAATGCATGTACCCACATATACAATTTCAAAAAGAAGATTAAAACAAAAAGTTATTTACAGCAGAGGAAATATTTGCAAAAAGCAAGTTAGAATGGTTGATATCTTTCGAATTTGTCTCCAATAATGAATAGTGACCTTATTTCAAAAGAAAGGCATATATCCCACCACCCCATCACATATCTTTTTAGAATAATTAATTTCAGGAATCTCAAATTAAAAAAGGAAGATGTTTGTAAAGTTATTAATGACTCCAATAAACATAAACAAAACGTATAAAAAGAGTTATACAAACCAGGTTCTCTGTTTCGTTGTCGTTCACCACTATGTCCTTGGGGTTTATTTTCAGCATCCTGATATGATTTAATGAAAATCAAAATAAATCAGAACTATATATTTTAATTTCCTAAGTAATAAACATGTATGTTGTGGTCGCTCGTGAACTATTTATTGTTTACATATTTCATACGGTTAAAACTTGTATTTAATCAGTCACAAATATACTGATATTCAATTCATTGTCAGAGCTGGCTAGATACCTTACTCATCATTTAAAAACGAAGTGGACTATTAGAAGCGGGCGAAACTACCAAAATCTCCGCTATATATCCGATCGTAATTTATCAGTTCGTAGATAGCATATGGGACCCGGATATGGGTCGTTTGACCCCTTGACCATTGAATTCTACAATCATGGGTAGGATATAAAGCTTTTACATGTGCAGTCATGTTCAGAGTGGCAGATGGTTGTCATGGGATATCCTTTGTTACTTTCATGAGAACAATTGATCAACCTACGCAACAAGGAATTTCCAATCGATGTACTCAAGAATAACAAGTAAAGAACCTTATCCAGTCCTTTCAATTCGATGAATGCCGCATTGGTACGATTGACCTTTGTATTGCGCAGGCGCAGATTGTAACTACGAACTGGCTTATACATCTGGCGCCCAGATTTATTAGATGATTTTTTCTTTAAATAACACAATGCTTACACTATTTCAAAAATTTTCAAAAGAGGTTTTTAAATAGTCGTTGATGATTTCTCTCTCTCTAATCCTTATTTCAACAAAACAACACATGCGTAATTTTGTATGAAAAATGTTTTAAACCAATGCCTTTTTAGAGAGCGCCCTCTTGTGTATTAATGGCTCTTTTTGAATAATAACAGGCTATTTACTTAGTCGTTTCTAATTTTCTATACCTTTCGAGCATGGCGGAGTTATAACTATAAGTTTGTAATGTTATTGTGTAGGTTTTGGTTAGTGCTCAGCCTTACCAAAACTGTACTTTAATCATCAGCACCAGCACTACCAGCTGTAGCTGGCCTAGAGCCAGTTTTTTTAAAGAGGGGGGAGGGGGGGGGGGGTGGGGGGGGGGGGGGAGGTGGGTGTCCGTCGCCATTCTTTTCGAGGCCGACACCAGTGGTTAAGCTGTGTAATCGGGGGGGGGGGGGGGGGTCCAAGACCAATGATGGGCGAGAACGATAAAAAGTGGCCGCAAGACCTTTCTGAATTGGGGGGGGGGGGGGGGGGGGGGGAGTTCGTACGCACCCAACACACCCCTACGGGCTTGTAGTAGTACATGTAGTATCATAATTATTATACGCTGTGTTCACTAAGGAACATATGTTAACTTACTGATTTGAGATGCTTGAATGTCTCATCGGCCAGCGCATGTTCGTATCCATCTAAAAAAAACTGGAGAGTACATGAGCCAAAAGTTCCTAAAACAAAAAAGGGAATTTTAATTAAACTGCATTAACAAAACTAAACATCCCATTTGATAGCACATATTGTACAAAACCATCAAAATCTCATAACTTAAAGGATACATATGCAAGAGTCTAATAATAACTCTTTTACGTACACTTTAACATTAATTATACAACATGTGTAAGAGGGCATGTGTTAATTGTCTCCTTTTCAAACGAATATAGAGATGACTATCATCCAACATATAAGAGGAAGGAAGACACGAAGTGATGAAGCTTTACATTTTTTTTAACATTCATGCGTTGCGCAAGGGAAGGTTTTAAAATTGTAAATTACGTTATAATGTTGTTACCGAAAATGGCCGGCATTCGACTAGATTCATCAACTTACGCTAAAATAAAGAATACAGACATTACCAGTAATCAGTTAAACCAGACACCCAGACAAAGGGAAGCCTGGCATGCCAACGAGATGGTTAAACATGTCAACCGTAATGATATTCTTTTGATCCGAGGATTAAAAGCACATCATACTATTCCACAGGTGTGAAACGGCTTAACTAATTACTGGTAATTTACGTCTTTGTTAGTTTATACATTTAGTAGAATACCGGCCCATTTCCTCATACATATCATAGTGAACATTTCATTACCTCTAATACTCTCTCCATCTTCCATTTGAAG